>JBBPTN010000496.1:0-15453 GCA_038094075.1 Xerocomus spinulosus
GTAGTCCTTGGGCGCATCCTGGCCACTATCGGGGTCAGATTACCGTACTGCCCACAGTGAACCGCGGGGAGTGATACCAGAGCTGAGAGTAGAGACACGACGGGTGATTGGAAGGCGAAAAGGTCCCGAGAGGAAGTTTAAAGACGGTACTGAGACGGAGACACTCCCCAATGTGAGACACCGGGGAGATGTGACGCTGCCTATGGTAAACCACTGGCAGTGAGGAGACGTGGCCAGAGTCAACCACACACAAACTGTGAGACACTCCCCGATGTGAGACACCAGGGAGATGTGACGCTGCCCATGGTAAACCACTGGCAGCGAGGAGACGTGGCCAGAGTCGACCATAGATAAACGGTGTGACGCTGCCCATGGTAAACCACTGGCAGCGAGGAGACACGACCAAAGTAAACCACAGATAAACTGTGAGACACTCCCCGGTGTTCAACACCAAGGAGTAGGGTGACTCAGGACTTGTGTAGTGGGAAATTCAGGCTCTAGTCAACACGTGACATGTGCTGAGTCAGCCATGTGGACGCGCGACCAAAAATATTTCATTTAACCAGTTGCCAGTCCGAGCCACCTCTCGAGCCCTCGAGGTCTCACTGCCTGCGGTTTACTGCGGCCAGTTGCAGATGGTCCCACTCCCCGGTGTTGAACATCGGGGAGTTTGTTTGTGGTTTACTTTGGTCGCGTCTCCTCGCTGCCAGTGGTTTACCATGGGCAGCGTCACATGAGTCACCGGTGTCTCACATTGGGGAGTGTCTCACCGTTTATCTATGGTTGACTCTGGCCACGTCTCCTCGCTGCCAGTGGTTTACCATGGGCAGCGTCACATCTCCCCGGTGTCTCACATTGGGGAGTGTCTTCATCTCGGTACCCCTCTCGTTTCCCTCTTCAAGCTTCCTCTCTGAACTCTTCAGTGTATACACCGTGGAGTTGTCGGTGGTCTCCTCTTGATCCTATCTGCACTCTTTTGTGTGGGCGGAAAATGCATACCTAATGCGAAGAGGTAATGACAGTCGTACAGTTCGGGCGAGACAGAGATCACACCTCAAGCCATAAGTAGATTTCCCGCGAGAATATACAATAACCGTCGTGCTTTAGTTTTGCAGAATCTGCGGTCGCAAAGATTTATCGCCTGCTCCCACAATACCGTGTTTGCCACTCTGCCCACCAATCTTGCCGGGATTAATCGTCTTGCAAGACCACTTGCCGCTTCATCGCACCCTCTCCCGCTGCCCGCCCCTTCCATGTTTAGGCGCAATGCCTACGCAACCACTGCCTGCACTAGCCTAGCCATTGCTTTCGCCCCCGCCATCACTCTGGTCTGTTGCCGCGCACGAATCAGTGCCGCGCAGTTGTATGGTACGCAACATTGACACCTGTTCATCATGAGTCTCTCAAACAAAGCAGAATTGCGGCCACAGTGCAAGGTGGAGAAGGAAAAGGTGATGATGGAGGTGTAAATCGTGGAGATCGGGCAAGCTCAGCATGGTCCGGATTGTCAACCCTAGGATTCAACATCTATTCACATCTGGTCGTAGATTTACTACGAGTTCGAACTTGGGATTCTCAAGAACGTTCTAAAACACCTGCCCCGATTCTGTATGCTATGGGTCCTTGCAGGCTTGGGATATTCAATGAACGGTGAGACTAAGGACAACACTTTAGTGTAGCGCATATTGATATAGCTCACAACTACCCTCCTGCAGCCTGAGTACAATCCGCCACTTTCCACCGGATGTGGCAGACACGACTCAGCGGCCAGCAAGATTTTTCGCGAGTGTCCTGCAGGTAAGCAGAATATCAATCGGCCAGTCTGACATACTCAACTTGATGCTCTAGTGTGCCATGCCTGTATTTGAGGGTCTCTTCCCACCTCCGCACAACGACGCCATCCAAACCATTCTCTTCCGTCTATGTGAATGGCATGCATTGGCCAAGTTCCGGGTACACACAGACGACTCTCTAGCATACTTTCAAGGAACCCTATGGCGCCTTAGTGATCAGCTTCGACATTTTCAACGACGTACGTGTCAGGCATCTGCACCCGTGAGCTACCGAAGGAAGCTGCAGCAAGGCAGAGAGAGATTGCCGATTTCATTACCGGGCACCGAAAGAAAGATCCCAAGTCCACCTTGCTCCCGAAAACGTTCAACCTTAACATATATAGGTTTGGCACTACAGACTCCTACTCCACTTAAATTGTGAGTGTATTTGTGAATTTTACATGCCTTTCGCTACTCTAACAAGTATCAATGAAATGTAGGGTGAGCTAGTTCACCGTATGATCAAGAAGATGTAGGCCCGCTCCAACAAATGTGATGTTGAGGAACAATTCGCGAGGCAAGAGCGCAGACGCACGTACCTAAGACGTCAAGGTACCCAGGACACCTCAAGGGACATCGAACCTCAGGTTGATGACGAGTCTCCCATGCTACACCACTCGATGGCAACCCTGGCCCGCAAAGACAACGTTTTCAGTCTTCCGCAGCTCCTCTCGGATCATGCGAACGATCCTGCTATTGGAGTGAGTCATTCCTATGTACCTCACACCTACTCATGTGTCACCCAGCCGGATTTTCTGAGGAGTCTGAAGGACCACCTGCTCTCAAGATTGCTGAACCTAGAGTTTGATGGTGATGAACGTTCGTTCATGACAGAGCAACACAACGAACTGCGACTTCTAAACCTTGGCCGTGTCGTGGAATCCAAGATCCTACGAGTCAACTACACGAGCTATGACATCCGTCGAGCTCACGGCTGTATACGACCTGGATCATTCATGTTAACTTTGTCGAAGGAAGAAGACGCCGGTCGTCACCCATCTTGGTATTGCCAGCTGGTGAAAGGCATTTCGAGTAGAGCTCCACTTCTGTCCCAGTGGCGTCAGCCGTTCCAAGGAGTCCTCGGAAGTCCGTTAGGTCAGTTGGCTCGGTGTGGATCCTGACCATAAGTGGGGATTCAAGCGGTGTGCACTACCGAGCGTCGGTTTCGTGCCCGAACACGCTGATAGCCCAGCATTCGGTTTTTAGATCCCGCTTTAGTTATGTGGGGCTGTCACCTGATCCCGGCATTTGTGGACGGACGGACTGACCAACTATTACGGAGGGGCCCATCCATCGCCAGACGACGTGGTGATGCAGACGACTGGGCTTCGTTTTATATCAACATGTGAATAGTAACATTTAACCCTATTCTACTAATCTGAGCCATTCCCAATAGATTTGCGGATCGTGATTTATTCGCCCGATTTGCGGGCCTCGGCATCGGCCATGAAGCTATTTTCGAGCCGTGGCAAACGCATGCGCTGGGTGTACTCGATGAGACCGAAGATGAAGCCGGCGAGAGTGATGAACGCACCTCGAGACAAATGTATGGAGACAAGCACAAGGAGGACGACGAGGAAGAGAGGGTTGTTAACGGGGATGAGGATGAGGACAAAGATAATGATCCCGAAACGCATAACGGGGATGAGGTTGAAGACGACGACGAGGTGGTGGATAACGAGGACAAGGATGAGGTTGATGACGAGGACGAGGACGGTAACGGTAACGGTTATGAGAGCTCCGCTGGAGACTCTACTTACGGCGACTTATAGTATTGTCGGTGTGGCGGACACTCTATCGTAGGACGCCCTACTAATCTCTAGTATTACAGACGGGAATGACCTTATTTTATGATGTAGGTACCTATCAATACAAGAAACATACCTGGACGATTTTGCGGTGATTTTTGCTTGCTGGCCATGGCTCGCCATAACCACAAGCGTGAACCGTATGTACAAGGTCTTATACGTTACTACCCATGGCTGCAAGAGCGATTTGACTGGTCACAACCATGTCAAACCCTGATTGATTTGGATGTATGGTCGTACGAAGTAAAACTTACAGTAGTGGCGACCTCATGCACAAGCGCTTGCTAATACATTGTAAGGCCTCGGAAACTATTGGCGAGATCTACCATACCAAGTCTTGTGATTAACGCTCGCCACGCCTTAAAATGCAAAATCAAGCTAGGGTGGTACTCGTGATGTTGCAGGTTGTTATTCCACCCGAATGTCAGCGGTATGACCGTCGGCGACCGCGCAAGAAAAAGGAGGAGGCAAATGCATAAGAAAACATTAGGTGTACATATTACGGATAGGATAGATTATGTTGTACACAAGCGCATCTGAGCACAAAGCTGAACCAAATGTTTTACGTCTCGTGAGCGGCCACGGCTGTCGTCGTCGTCGTCACTCTGCATCTCGTCTTTATCTTCTGAAGAGGAAGAGTAATATCCGTCAACAAAGAGGTCATCGCCCTCTGAGTCGAGGTCCGACTCGTTGCTGTCGTCAAAAGACTCATCAAGGGGACAGATGGGGTAGGGGAGATTGGGGAGGCACCAGTCGCGGTACCATCTGCCTAAGAAGATTTTAATGTCGGTTGGGAGACCGAGGTACTCGACATTGCGAGCGATGCCCTGCCACTGTACGTGGCCGTGGTGGAGGGCGTGTTCGAGATGGGCAGTGCTGCCCGAGTACATCCAGTAGAAGAGGGGCTGGATGGAGGCGGTGTCTGGGACAGGGAGGAATATGACGGGGTGTGAGGGTGGGGAGGGCAGCACACGCGGTTTATTGTGAATGACGAGATGGGGTGTCTCTCCGCTGAGGATGCGCCGGAGCAAAGCCGACTTGGCGGCGAGGTGGTGCGCATGAACCTAGCAGGGTCAGCGAGGGCGGGGGTGGGTGGGGCGGGGACGTACATGGAGCACCGTCGGTGTCTGGTTGGGCGTCTGGATGACTGTGGAGAGGTGGGCAGGGGCAGTGGGGCCAACGAGCAATGTACTGAGGGTGCAGTCGGGCGTCATCGCGTTGGGGGACCCATGGCGAGGTGTGTATTTGTATGAGCAGATGCCGGCAGTAAGTCTGTTCGGCATAGGATTAATAATCTGTTCCAAACAAGGAAAGCGACAAGCCTCGCCGGGTTTCACTGCAAACGCCACAAGAGTCTCCATGTCTGACGGATCGGTGGCGGCCTTGTCCGAGACAGAGTCTCCCCTCCTCTGGGAGTACGCCAAGCTTGCACCTCAGACAGGTCCGTGCACTGCCCCGCCAACCACCCCGCCCCTCACCGCCCATAGCTTGCAACAGCGGCGAGACAGCTCGCAGACCACCCCGACAATGTCCGATGGCCCTCGTGCTCACGCTGATGAGTCTGACCCACACATTCATGCTCACCCCGCCTAGTACAAGGCATCCATGTGGGGTGTCATCAACGGACCAAACAGAATACAGTCTTTTACACTCTCACCGCTGCAGCGTGCCAGATCACCAGCTTGCCATCGACACCACTCGTGCATGATGATAGCTCAAGTGATCTACAGCAGTTGATTGACAGTTGTCCCGAACGAACTAAACCGCCAGATGGTTACTTGTGGATCTGCAACATCCCTGGACATCTCATTCACGACTGTCCAACCAAGCACGCCACTGGGGATACTGGTTGTCGAAAACTGCGCGAAGGTTACGTGTGTCGTGCTTGCGGAAGTGAATTACATTATATAGCGGACTGCTCGTTGGCGAATCAACATGGCCCACATGTCCAGAGCAGCAAAAGAAGGCCACAGAAAGAGATAGGAAGTATGTTTTCACGTCTCGCTGGCTGTCTATTTCTCATCTAGGACGCTCATTCAGCAGAGGAGTGTTGGTCCTGTCTGTTGAATCCGAACTTGGTGTGAGTGGCCACAAAGACAGGTGACTCCGTTCCTGATACACCATGCTAATTAATTGTCAGCCTCCAGGGAGACAGCACAAGACGTTTGAACATACAGATGGTTCGCTCCGCCATCCAGGAAGGATCCTAGACCGTTTCAGGACATCGCACGATGTTTTAGAACTACTCAACTGACCTGACTGAGAAAGTGCAGTGATCAAGTTCTTTGGTCCAATAACCCAGCAGACACGCCAACTAGGGAAATGCCAATTCTGTATGTTCTATTGAGGAATGGAGCACGTGCAGGGGCAAGCCATCCCGACCTTTGTCAGCCCATTGATGATAACAACCGGGTCAGTGTCGACGTTGTCCACATACTCGGCTGAGGAGATGGATTTGCCAAAATCTCAGTCATGCTCGGGGTATATGTACCAGGAGTAGAACTACAACAGCCAACATAAACGGAATTGAATAAGCATGGCATTGCGTTCAGAGAGCGTGGAGGTGCTAAGGGACGCGAGTTCTGTGATATCTTTGCCACTAGACATTTCGGATGAGAGAGAGCACTCGGGGGAATTATTTGACACACGCAATGTCCTGTCCTGTAGGAATACGTGGGTTTGATGCAATGATCATGGCGAGCCCTTGAGTGCGGATATCTCTCTATTGTCGGCAACAGCTGAGTCTAACAACATGGAAACCCCTGGTGAAGATTAGTCTGGTGACCAGCCCGTCGTACGAGGTCACGTGTGCCGATGTTCAACATCAGGGAGATAGCGGCTGAAAGAGCAAACCCCGGGAAGCGAGACGGTGATCCCAGTAAATCCGCGTCCGAACTTATGAGGGTTCCTGGTGTTGAACACTAATGAGGTCGAATCGCCAAACAGTTTGGTCGTTGCCTCTAGAGTTGCCCGCAGTGAACCACAGGCAATGCGTGAAGACACTCCCCAGTGTTGAACACCAGGGAGTAGGACGATCTGCGACTGCCCGCAGTAAACCACGGGAATAAGAGACTGAGACACTACCAGCAGTAAACCGCTGGCAGTTGCGTACAGTGCTTCAAGGTGTAGTAGTGGGGTTGAAAGACTTTTTAACTTGTGGACGGGTGACGTATGACACGTGACATGTGATGTGAACGCGCGACCAAACACTCCACTGTGACCACGTTCTTGCCACCGCTCCAAGTCCATTGAAGAGGCCCCAAGGCCCCACTCGCGGTTTACTGCGGGTAGTGTCTCAGTCTCTTATTCCCGTGGTTTACTGCGGGCAGTCGCAGATCGTCCTACTCCCTGGTGTTCAACACCGGGGAGTGTCTTCACGCATTGCCTGTGGTTTACTGCGGACAGCGTCACCTCGTAGCCACTCTCTCCCTGGTGTCCAACATCGGGGAGCATCTCTATCTCAGTACCCGCAGTTACTACTTCCCTGGTGTTCAACACCGGAGAGTGTCTCACCATTTGTCTGCGTTTACTGCGGGCAGCGTCACCTCGTCGCCAACATCTCATCAAACTGTTCGGCGATTCAATATCCCTAGTGTTCAACACCGGGGAGATTCTTGTAGTCCGTAAGCAACCCTCACAAGCTTTAAGCTTGGTTGCGGATTTACTGGGATCACCGTCTCGCTTCTCGGGGGTTTCCCTTGTAACTGCTATCTTCTCAATCACCTGTCGTTGTTTGCTTCGCCCACTGTCCCCTTCTCGCTGCCAGTGGTTTACCATGGGCAGCGTCACCTCGCACCCACTCTCAACCGGTGGTCGTGGTTTGCTGTAGTTACCGTTATATGGGACAACTATACGCTTTCTTTGACCATCCAAATGGCCCAACCGTGGCAACGATGGTCAGCTAGAAGGTCACGGATACATAAACAAAACAACCAAAACTTATCCAGAAAGCGTTGACGAAAGCCGAGCTTCATTTATTTAACCCATCAGTCTTCACGAACAAGGAGTTTTCTCTCGACCTCGCAACATCCAACACAGCCAACGTCCCATCATTATATCCCATGGATTCTTCCTCACCGCCACCAGTACCAACCGAAGCTGACGAGGATCTAGACTTTGGCACGGTGATCCATGACGACAACAACGGAATCTTGCTGGAGTAACTCCGTTCCGCCATCTTGACATCTAAAGAAGAGCTCTGTAAGGAACTTGAGTTGGCATATCGACAAAACATCGCATTCACATTGGAGACTTACAGAGAGACTCAATGCCGCGGATACTCATTGCACGTTAGCAAGTCGTACGCCGGTGGAGGTTCGTACAGAACCTGTCAACGCAAAGAGGAAAACCTAACCAAGATAGTCAGGGGTTGAGTTGCAGGGCAGATTTTTGATACTGTCGTAGCTAAGGGAAAACAGAGGTAGCACAGCAAGACAAGCAGCGAGCAGATGCAGAAAAACAGGTTAAGAGAGACGTCGAGTGGACATGGCAATCACGGATTGAATGGGACGTTAGAGACAAGGCTTTTGCTACTCTACTGACATCCTGCCACAAGGACTACTACATCATACTTAGCTTGGAATCTCACGTGAAAAGACTATTGATAAACTGAAAATGCGCATCGAGAGCTATCTGGCTGATCCCGCACATGTTGAGATAGCGCAAATCGTCGATTTGCGGCACTTTTCCCAGAGACATCAGCACCAACACAGAATGAGCCTGGATTCGAAGACACGGCGTTGTCAGCGGTTATCCCAGCACTCAATCATCCAGCCGTGGAAGGCCACTCAGAGGGCTCACCACTGTTCACACACCCTTGTCATACCCATCCACTATACCACTACTTCGATATGTTGCATACGATCATTTTTCACCGCATGACACATACAAACCACCTTCGTATCGTATCCCAAGTTGCACTAACTTCCGATCAGGATAAACAGCTCCAGTACAATTTTAATGATGGCATCATTCATGCTGTCTAATACTCAACTGTAGCTACCACTGACGTGTCAACACTCAACAGGGCGGTGTCCTCGTGATGCCGAACAGTGTTTGATTTCAATTAATGTTACTGGCTGCTAGGAGGTCCGAGGTATTATAGTGTACATGATAGTATCTACCTTTCTGTTCATGATATCCCCAGTGTAGCAATACAAGGTCCGAATTACTATGGAATATCCATTTGCCTCCAGCCTCTGAGTAGTAGTAAGTCTTGAGAGCAGTACAAACCCGGATCTACTAAGAGTACATGCTTACCCCCATCGTTTATACGAACAAGGATCAATGTTCTTGACCAATGCGGGCTCTCATAGGTCCCTCATACACTTACAACCTGCCATTAGTAATCACCTGATCGCGCCTCCGATTGTCGCGCCGCTTCCTTGTGACTCGTGGGCTTCTGAATGGAGTCAATCGTCAAATTCAAGCGATGATGTTCGATGGTTCTTTGTGTTTTTCAATTTTACTTTGACGAGTGCCCCATCAAGGTCTCACCCCTCATTAATTAGCTGGTCTGCAACGTCGGTTGACCCAAAAATCATTTTGGCAAAGCTAGCAGTGGCACTGCGAACGGCGGATCACATGACTCCTACTACGCGGCCATGTTGAACAGTTTCAACTTGTATCTGCAGATTGTTGTTGCGTCTCCCAATTGTTTCAGCAGTTATCCCCACATTGTTTTTCGACCCATTACGAACTTGCCTCTCTCGGTGCTCCAATGCGAATGTTGCAAGTCTCCTGTTTGATGTACAGTAAGGATGTTGAGGAGATGAGGCCTTTTACTGTCGAAGTCGCGGGCGAAGACCTCCTGACTCTCAAGAACGCCATCAGATTATCCCGTGGGATCCCCGATGAGACTGATCTAGATCTCTACACCGTCAATGTTCCTAGTGACTCAGACTTGACGCAGCATCTCTCGGTTTGGGTACCTTCCCCAGGATCCAGGCTGTCCGTGAAGCCCGGCGTCTTAACAGTCTTTCAGACAGAGAAGCCGCCCTTTGTCGTTGTCGTCTATTCAGGTGCGCCCTTGCTTGATGTTACACGCCACGGCCCTTCTAACGGAACGTAGAGTTGACACTTCAATGCGTGATCTCAAAGAGCAAATCACACGCGTTTTCTGTTACTATTCCGAGCAAGGGATTCGTTAGCGACCTCAAGAACGCTATTTTAAGGCAAAAACCAAGCGTATTCTGTGGGGTTGATGTTATCGATCTTCATAAATTCTGTCAATCTCGAAAGCAGCTTGCTCTAGCTATGGAAGATCTCAGCAAGTTCAATCTTGGAAAACCTTTGGAGGATGAAGAGTTGCTTCGTGTTTTCCCGCATCCTCCTCCGGAGCAAGAGGTGCACATCATTGCCATCCATCCATGTATGTATCCATACTTCACGCTCCAATTGTTTTGACAAGAGCCTGTTTGGATGACATATGACAGTGCTAACCCTTCAATGCGGAACCCCTGCACAGGGCTCTAGTGTACTTCCGGTTACCATTGAAAGGATTAAATATGTCAGAGACCTCAAACTTTCGTTGGTGTTAACTGGACCGCGGGCCTTGCGCGGTGTTGATGTGGACTCCATCAACCTCTATAGTGTCTCCGAGGCTAAAGAGAAATTTCGCGAAGCTGTCAACTGCCTTACACTCTCCGCTCTCGGCACGCCTCTGCCAGAATGCCTAACACTGTCAGAGGTTTTCTCGCTACCCCCTGCAGAGCACCTGGTGCATATCATTGGTATGTCTCACATCGACTCTAACTATTGTCTGCTCACTGCCATTTCCTTAGTTGGGTTGTTAAAAGTGCGATATTGGGTTCTGGAGAGACGAAGCAAAGAGCCTATCGAACTGCACATTCCGATATCTGTTTCTGTTGGCGATCTCAAACATCTACTTCAGAAGGATCATCCGGCTTTGTGCGATGTAGCAGCTGACCAGCTGCATCTCTATAAAGTTTCAAAGGGGCGTCCTCCCCCCAAATCCGGTGAAACCTTACTCGTGCCCCAAAGAGGCCCACTTCTAAAACCTGGTCAATGCCTGGAGGAGGTTTTTGGCGATACCCCTCTTTCTCAGTCACTGGACATTATTGTAGAGATACAGTCTGAAAGTAAGCACAGTCGAGACAGTGTTGATTGAAACTCACCCAGACCTACAGAGCCAACAACAAGTCTGTCGCTGGTTGTGCCAGAAATTTTGGAGTCGATTGAGCGAGACCGTCGCACCTTTTTGGAAAAAACGCCGACCATTGCACCTTCCTCTGCTGCTGTACCATCCAATTTCGAAGTAAAGCAGGATAACCAACAGACGGCCATTGACTGTGGTCGCCCCCAGACTCGTTATGCTCCGATCCCTGCGATCCTGCTGCACTCTGTCTTTGTTCAGTTCGTTCACGACTGTGAGACTGCTCCTGTGGAGCATCGGGATAACGTTTTCGCTGAGCGTCTCGCGAATGTTTCCTCCAATTTTTACAAGGACGAAGCGAGTCGTGTTAGCGCTGTTGGCGAGGAATTTTGAAAGTATAACCTACATTTCGCCGGCACCCAAATTTCATCCAGGTACACGATGGACAAGGCCATGCACGTCAAGAACCACCCTTGCACAATCATCGAGTACAAGAACGAGATGGGCGGGGGATCGTCTGAACCGTATTTTCAAGCCATACAGTATTATTTAGAGTGGACACGAGATACCGCAGTCAAATACTGGAACTCACCCCTACCTTGTCTCCTTGTAATCATTTCGGGTTTGTTCATCCACAGTTAAACATATCTACAGTGAACTAAGGGTTTTCTGTATAGGGCCCTTCATTTTCTTTGCTGCTGCTGCATGGAACCCACGTCTGACGACACAAATTCTTTCAACCCCTCTCATGCTCAATTTCCATCCTGCTGATTCTCGATACCGTCTTTCTGTCGCACGTCACATGGTTGCCTTTTGCAGGGTCCTTGATGACAGAAATCATGTCCAGGAGCTACACCCACCTAAACAGGTACCTTAGGAACCTGTACGGACATCCAATGGAGCCCCGCAGGCTCCAGAACACTCGGGATTTCCAGTTATCACACGCTCTGTGAATCGCTTACCCGATTAGGTCACGGAATAGACTAGAACGATTGTTAATCATTCTAGATCTAAGATCTGTTATCAGCATTATCAAATGCTGTAAGACATCGGCCGGTTGTGACATAATATTTCCTTCTTATGGTAATATTAATATCATATGATACTTCTTTCATTCTCTATTTAGTATTTAGAGATTAGATCTCCTCTTTAACTCCAGGTATATATAGCCGTCATGTAATTAACAGAGATCAGATCTGAAGCAAGTGCTTTTTTCTCTCACACATCTCAGATCCCCTTCCCTGCTCTCACAGATCAGAGTATCTGAGATCTTATCAAGCTACACTTCAATCTAATCAAGTGTAATACTCCTATACCAAACCTCTGCTAGTATAGAGTGAGTCTCATTGCCCTATTCTTTCCCTCTTCGCTGTCTGTGCACCTTGGAAGAGTGGCTGCACTCAGTACACTTCCTAGGACTTTATAGAAGCACCCTCTCTTCAGGTTATGAGCCCCGCATAACCCTTTGGAAACAAACTACTATCATCAGATATAGTTATGTCTGAAGAGGTTCTGTACCTAGCAGAGTTTGAGGAACAGATAGAAGACCTATGTGCCCAATATGGGAGAGCTAAGATGGTCAACTATCTATTACATCTGTGTGCAATGCATGCCACTGCGCATGTGCACAATAATGTAATGAGGTCAGAAGAGAAAATGACCGAGAGGCAATGTAGACAAATGGGAGCCATCATTCATGCCATTGATCTTTCTTTTGAGCATGCATGGGCATCCAATACTGACTGATGCTTGATCAATATTAGCCCTACAGGTGATTCAGATCACCCCATCGAGATTAAACAGACCTATATAATGACAACATTGTAAGTAGCCTTCCTTACATATAGGAACGCACCCCTCCAGACTTTTCCATTCATAATATTTGGTGGTTCAACTCAAACCCTGTTCCATATCACACTCACACTATATTTGGAGAGTGTTATCTGAATTCTCCATATCCCGATTTTGGACAGATCCAGAGATTAGGATCAATTCCTATCCCTTTGCATCTACACAGGAATACACCCTTTGATCCTGTACAACCCGCTCACATCCCTAATATCCATCAAACACTTGAACAACAAGCAACCCCTTCACCATTTCCTGTGGTTGAAGAGAGATCATCATCTTCTGCTGCTGTCAGTGGAAGTGAACAGAGAGAGCAAGGTATGATTCAAAAAAAATCACAGGATCAAGGAGAAACTAATCAGATCTTTATTTCTTTACCACCATCCTCAGGTTCAAGTGGCATTTTGTCACAACCTAGATCCACTCACATTGAGACCGGAAGTCAGACTCTTGTCAACTCTGAGCATTCTTCTTCACAATCCTATTTCACTCCGCCACAACAGATCCTACCTCCTAGACCTCCTACTCCTGCTGCTCTAGCTAGACCCACTGCTCTGCCTCCTTATTAGACCCTTTCTTCATCAATAACTCCTCGACAATTCCTTGATACTCTTATCCATGAACTGCAATTAGCAGAACCAGGATACACCTACGACATTGAACTCCCATTTACCTACATCGATGAATCAAGGTTCACCCCTAGACAATTTGGTTTATCCAGATCACCCAGGAACTCCAGAGGAAGTTCAGAATCCTCAGGAAGATCTGAAAACCATGTACACTATGAGAGATGAGTTTGTAGGAGAAGGAACCAGAATCTCCATCACTCTGCCACCCAGCAGAGTACCCAGCCCCAGTCCTCTACATCTGGAGGACAGACTCTACTCTAGCGTCTCAGTAACACTGCTCAACACGCTGTACGATCTGCCCATCAGGTATCCCAGAACAGAAGACATCATACACATCATGGATCTGGGAGTGGTAGCATTTCCATACCCACTTCCCAGACCAGATCTATTCTTCAAAGAGATAACCCATCACAAAATCATGGACTGGATGAATGATCCAGCAGAAGAAGGGCGACGATTAGTTCCATGGATCACCCACAACATTCCCAACTATCTAGAACAGATGGATCTTCCTCTTCGAGTAACAGAAGATCAAGACGCTCTAGAACAAACAGATCGTCTCGCCAGTCATCTAATAATCCCATTCCACCATCTGGGAGTACATTGAATTGACTGGGATGCCTCTACAAGTGTTTCTGGAATGATCTATGACAATGAAAGGATCTTAAACTGGTTAGAAGAACAAGGCTGGCCTCAACCCACTCTTGCTTATGAAGATACATGTTATACTCTGGTTCACAATTAAGAATATGAAATCTTTCACATTTCTGATTGAGACTTTTATGAGACAAAGAGAGAATACAATAGTCAAAGGCCCAATCTTATCTTCCAAGAGATCTTAGCAAGGATCATTGATCCCTTGCATCCTCCACAAGTTCACACCTTGGAATTACCTCTTTTCAAAGAGAGTCCAGACAGTATATGGTCCTACCAAAAGGAACCAAGACAGGGACCTTTCCTCCTACCTCCTTATGAAAATGTCCACTATGGAGAAAGTAACCTCAATTGGGTCATGAGAGATAAAAGGAGAGATGTACTCACAAGATGTTAGTGGAATCAAGCCTTTGATGCCTACATGAGTGCAAAGTGGCACAAAGAGAATCCTGGATACACTTATTATGCGAAACCTCTCAAATCTGATTCCATTTGAGAAAGAGAAGCTCATCAGAATCTTCTTAACAGTACTAGGATTGCCAATCTTCATGGATATCACCTTGCACAGTATATCCAAGAAAATCAAGAACTGCGACAAAACCTCATTAATCATAGGGAAAGGATCAATACCTTGAAGGAACACCTTCATGATCAATTAGAGGCAATCGAGGAAAGAAACGGTCAACTCCAAGGCACCCATGAACACCTAGAGATCCTTAGATCATGCCTTGAAAAAGAATATGAAAGGAGGAAGACTATTATTGAGTTTAATCAGCTGCTTAGGAATTGCATGCTCATACAGCAACAAGATCTTATTGATTACAAAAATCGCATTCGACTGCTAGAAAGAGCAACCGTCTTTTGAGACGAGCTAGATCACCTTGATCCTAGAGCTTATCTTGAATCAATCTATTCTCCATCATTCTTTCATGACCATCCTTGAGACTCTATCTTTGTCCCTAGGGCATCGACATTCACTCCTTCTCAAATGGAAGGATCATCTGGCACTACAGTGACCTCCAAAACCATTGCAATAACTAACCTTGATGCAGTGTGCTTCACACACTGCAAGCACTTGTGGGAATTATGCCTAGCTTTGGCAGGACCAAAGAAAGTACATACTCTTGGCTACAAATAAATTCCTGGATCATGTGATTTGGCCCAGTGGCTGTGGAGATATGCCCATTTTAAAATGATAATATCATTGCAACAGTTTTGCACCTTTTTATATAGAGGGTGGTATTTCATCAAAATCAAATGATAGTTGGTATTATTTGGCTATACAAATAATGATACAGGTATTTACATTAAGTAATAGTGCATACACACCCCTATTCCTAATATACAGAGTTATTAAATGAATATTCTTCACTCAATATAGTATTCTCTTCTAGAGCATGAAATCAACTATTACACACTTTCAAACACTTCAATAATTGTCATGGGCATTCATTTTATTATTATTACTCAGTTAACAACTGTTTTGGACTGTTTTGATCAGATAAACATTGTTCATTCAAATGATTTTCTATTAGTGTCTTGGTAATCTCTTACCTTCTTTGAATTCT
>JBBPTN010000497.1:0-15415 GCA_038094075.1 Xerocomus spinulosus
CAAAAGGATACTGCAACGACCGTCATTCGCGTTCCCAAGTACAAAGAGGCCTGTGTAGAGTTGGAAGATATCAAAAGGGATGAATTCAGTGAGTTTACTTCAACTCCGCTCAGTGCAATCGGGACTTATCTGCACTACAGATGTCGAAGGGAATCTCTTTGTCAAGGACTACGCTGGTGGGAAATACGTGCTATGGTCCAAGGATCGCTGTGTCTTCCTCAACGATGATCCTATTATTGCGACAGGTTACACCTCATTCGTAAGTTACTGTGCCTGTTTATGATCGTCGTCCACTGACATTTCCGCCTAGTACTTTCGTAAGTGCCACGCTTATTCACTCGACTGACGAACTCATTCTTCTGTATCATCCTAGCTGCGGACGAGGCTGAGACCATTGGATCAAAGGATGGTTTGGTCGGGTATGATGTCACTTGGAAGAACCTGCAGTGATAGACGGGCACCATGAATCGGGTGATTTCCATCGTACATATGTCTGAAACATCTAGCCTGCTTGAGTTTATGTTTGTTATCCTCTATGAATGCTATGGAAGTGTGTTTTGGCTGTCTATTGGCACTTGGGCACGGAGATGACAGTTGCACTGTTTTCGACTGGATCCAGAATGACATCAATTTGCGCTTTGATAACTGTTTACCAGGGTAAGTACTGCTGTTGGAGGCCATCTAGTTTGAAGCAAACCTAGGCCAGGGAATGCTACATGATCAGACACTGCGTTTGATCACATCTAAATTTGTAGCCGATGTGCATTGCAACAAAGATTCAATACTAATTACTCCGTAGCCATCGACGGGGAGTAATACCATCCAGATCGACCCAATTCATAGTGGCAGCGCTGGCACAGCTTTCGCCGGAGATTTTGTGTTCCTCGAGAATTCCATGTGCCTCGGGCCAGCTAGAAATCTTTCAAACTGCCTTTGTAAGCCGCTGATCCGATCATCAACAACCCGCTATCCGAGCCGTGCCGCGCTGATGGGCACGTGGCTGTTGTACACGTGCACAGTTCCTTTGCCTCGGTACTGGTCTGGTCATTGAACGAGTCAATACCTACTACCAGGACATATAGCAGCGCTTCCTGAATACTCCTAGTGTATACGCGAAGATATGAAGTGGAAAGACTTGAGACCTGTGGCGGTCTTGAACAAAAAGGTTCTCCCAACCGCGCTCCTATCGAAATCACGGGCCATGGCGAGCTTTCAGATGTGAATGAGTATCTGCCTGAGTGAGACGCTGGATTACAGTGTGTTAAATACGCAGTGGGCAGTCAAGAAATCATCTGAGGTCAGACTCTGCTGGGGTAGCTCGGAAATAGCCATCTGGACAGGAGATTGCGCTCCATGCCAGTGTACAACTTAGCCAGGCAAGACATCGTAGCCGTCAAGGAAACTCACGAACACTGGAACACATTTCAATAGTACTCATACAAGGCATGTTTGTACAAACACGAATTCGAGCAAACGAGACGAGGCGCCTCACTTATACCAAGGATCCTAACATCCGGCCTCATCCTGATAATTCGTCCAAGTGACACCCTTCCCAGTCATGTTATCCTTTGATCCGATCTGTTTGAAATCGTCTGTGGCTAAAACGACATGGAAAAAATTAGTTAGTGGGTCGTGAATCTATCCTAGCGCTTACGGAAGAACTATGCAGAACGTTAGCGTATGCCTCTCTTAAACGGGTCCAGCGGCTTACGAATGAGGTGAAGTCTTGTGCATAATACG
The DNA here is from genome assembly GCA_038094075.1 of Xerocomus spinulosus. Classification (NCBI taxonomy): domain Eukaryota; kingdom Fungi; phylum Basidiomycota; class Agaricomycetes; order Boletales; family Boletaceae; genus Xerocomus; species Xerocomus spinulosus. Next base: position 1,741 of record JBBPTN010000497.1, read on the forward strand.
GGTCATCTTTGAGGAAGACACAGCGATCTTTGGACCATAGCACATATCCCCCATCATTGTGATGGTCCTTGACGATGAGATTTCCCTCGACACCTGTAGTGCAAATAGGCATGATTACGATGGAATGAAACTAACTAAGCTCACAGAACTGGTCGCCTTGGATATCAGGCAACGACACGCTGGCCTGCTTATAAAACGAGGCGGAAACGAGAGTCGTCGCAGAGCCACTGTTCTTTTTCGCATATGCAGGAAATTGAGTGTATGGAACCTTGCGCCAGCTAGCTGACAGATATGTGTTTAATATTCCATTTTCGCCTGATCTGTTGAACTAAATGATGCACAATCCCAGGTTAGCGTGAATCGGAGAGAGATTTGGCTCACTGGGTCGTTGGCAGTGAACTGTTGGAAATTGTATGTCAGACAGAGTGTGGACGAGTAAGAAGGCAGAAAACAAACCTCGGCAAACTGAGTATCCGGGTCGTGAGGGTCGTAGAACTTGATGCGGACCCTCCGCTCGCCAGCCTCCGTATATTGTTCGACGTAGTACTGAGAGGGGGTACCTCCGGTTGGATCCAGCTTGTCGGAGCTGTTGAAGTAAGGTTTGTTGTAATAAACAACCCCTACGGGGTCTTTTACGCGCCGAACTCGTAAGCCACCCGCCGTCGACCGACTCGAACAAGTGAAAAACCCACCGGGTCCGATATAACCACCGTCGGAGAATTCCCAGTGTTTACGCCAAATGATGAAACGAAAATGTTTGACACCGTGGTCGGTCTTGAAGAACAATGCTACCGCTTCAGTGTCATCGTTGAAAGGTAGCGTCGGCATGATGGGCAGTCGAAAGTGGACGAGTTTCTCCCTGGACTGTAGTGCGGATTAAATATTTGGCAAGTTCCATAACATCAAACCGAATATCGGGTGGCAGTTCGCATCGGAGATCTGCAGGTGATATCCGAGTTTGGGTTGCTGGGAGGTGCAAGGGTTCGACACGGCGATCACTTGTCCGGGGATATCCGGTGAATCTTTGACGTATCTGGACACGAGGCACGCCACACGAGGAATCTCACGCCGCTTTATCTCACAACCCTGAGCGATCTTGATCTGGGTATGCCTATAGCGCAGACTTCAGAATGTGGTCTCGGCGAGATCATCGGTCCTGGAACTACATATATTCTACATCACCCGAACGCCAATTCTCAGCCTTCTCACCATGACTCAATCACTCTACGACTATCTCGAAGACAAGTATCCCAATCATACTCCTGCGGATGCGAGGTTCAAGAACGAAGAAGCTGAACCACCGGCTTTTTCCCTCGCTGTGAGCAATCCGCAATGGAAATTCTCATACAACACTCCCGACGGGCCTCGTGCGTCTTTGTTCGTCTGATAGATGTAGAACAGCTGACGCAAACCGTCCCAAGCCATCTTGGGAAGACTCTTTTACAACGATAACGTATTCGATGGCGAACACCCCTTGCTTTCAAAGGACACCCCGACTAAGGCCAAGTTCTTCGTTGACCAGAGAAGGGAGGACCACACGCTTTTCGTATATGTACAATTCTTCGCGCCGGGATCGAACACCGAATTGCTCGGCGAGGTTGGTTCTCCCTTGTCATCTGACCGCTATCCACTAATATATCATTCTCGCAGTTCCTAGCTCAAGATTCGGTGGGCCGATTCTTTATCTTTGTCCTCATCGATTCCTGAATTCCTATAGTACAACGTCGCTGCTGCCTCCGGACTATTGCATAACAAAAAGGAGGGCGAATGGCAGTTCTTGACCGACGACACGTTGCACGACCGACTCAAGAAGAAGTACCACGACCAAAAAGTGGATGGGAATGTGTTGCTCCCCGGTAGTACATCCTTCAAGTTCGAGTCCGACGAACTGGGTTGGCAATTCGTGCGTGCTGATCCCGGTTACGGACCTGGTGAGTCCTACTTGTTCAATAGGCACAACCGGTTGACGAACATCGCGCCGAGGTCTCGATGGGACCCTCTTTTACAACGACAATGTCTTCGATGGCCCACATCCTATCCTATCAAAGGATCACCCTACCAAGGCCGATTTCTACGTCAAGTCAGTAACGGATAAGGGCACGCTCTACGTACTTGTCCAGTTCCATGTGCCCGGTTCTCAGAACGACGATCAATTTTTGGGCGAGGTTCGATTTCCCTTGTCGCTTGTTCATTCGCATTCTCTGATATATTATCTTCGCAGTTTCTCGCCAAGGATCCGGTGAGCCCACCCTTCATGTCTCTGTCTTATTGTTGAGCCTGTAACTATGTGCCATGCAGAGTAACGAGGCAAGTGCCTCTGGATTGTTGAACAAAGTCGAGAACGGCGAATGGTCATTCGTGGGCACCGACTCATTGCTCAATCGACTGAAAGGAAAGTATAAATACCCGGTCCTAGCGGATGCATTTTTTCTCAAGGAAGGTCATACTTCGTCGTTTCTCCTCGAGGTTTTCAGAAGCCACCGAGAATTCTACGACGGTCGCGTTGTTGGGCACCGTAAGTTTTTAGTACTCGAACACGATGCTATATCGTTGACGTACGTCTCACCAAGATGTTGGTGGAACCTTCTTCCACAACGACAGTCAAATCATTGGTTCAAACCCTCAAGCGCTACGGGATGAGAAAATCACGACCGATTACTACGTTCGTAGAGTAAAGGAGAAGGAGGTACTTTACATACACGTCTTGTTCTTCAAACCGGAAAGTTCGCAGACTGGGGGTATATTGTACGAGGTTCGTTTCCCCCGTTCGCTTGTTCGCTGGCATTTTTTCACGTATCACCTATGTAGTTTTTGGGTAGAGATCCAGTGAGTTTGCTTTCGATCCTTTTCCTTCTTTCGACCCTAAATAATGCGACCTCCAGTACGATACGGCCAGCAGCTCTGCATCATTGTATCAGCGCAAGACGGGCACATGGGATATACAGCCCTACATCGGCAAAGAAGTACATGTGATCAATGATACGCAAGCCACACGGGTCGATATCAAGGACGACGATAACACAATCGGCACGATAGATTACGAACGAGGAGACAAGACTTTTAAGCATTCTTTCGGCGAGTAATATTTCGAATCACTCTAGCATCGTTACGACTTATCGACATGACAGATACCTCTGGATTACTCAGTTACAAGCACGTACCTGGGAAATATGCGAAGTGGTACAAGGATCGCTTCGTCCTCTACGATACCGTCGATTCTCATGACTTTACTGGATTTGTGAGTCTTTCCTTTGATAGAGCCTGTTTGTTAACTCTGCCGTCGTACATTGTATAGTTCTTTGGTATGTGTTCAATCGTTCTATTCCATATCCTTGTTCACATGCATTGTTCTAGTCACGGACGACGAGGGAACCATTGGCTACAAGGATGGTGCGAGCTTCGAGGTTACGTGGACCTCGGACGAATGAAGAACTTGGGGGTAAGAGCGTGCAAACCGTGAACGTGGAGGTCTTGAGTGTACTAAGAGTTCAGTCGACATGTACTTGAATTAGTTCCGAATATGCGTTTCGTTGTGAAGATGTTTCCTCGCACGAGTCGAATATGTGTTACTCAATCCATTTCTCCTGGTCACACCGACTGATTCATCGGTGTCTTATCGCGGGTCGTCCAACCTCGAGGCGGTGAGTCTTGATAGAACCATGTAACACACGTGCTGCCGAGCTGCAACATTATGAAACATTCTGATGAATCATTCAACGTATCGTATCGCCCCGACTAGACAGGAGGAATGGAAGTGTGGCGAAAAGGTTCAGGGTACACAAAAGGATGGAAAACACGTTCCACGCAGATGGTATGCAACATGATTGGTTGGTGCATATCGTGATTCGTGATCCGAGGGATGGTACTATTCCTTTAGCACCGTTATCTTTTACCTGACAGGTATCCCCGTGCTGTCCAATGGACATGTGCCCTCAATATGTGTTCCTAGATCAATACGTCAAGTGTGCGGGAGCTTTTCGGGTTACTCCGAGTTCGAGGCTGAGTCTTGAAAGGGTCACTGTATGTCATCTATGCCGCTAAATCACCACCGGATATGATCTGATGGAGCGTTCATCGCTTCAACCCCTAGACAGGAGGAATGGAAGTGTGGCGAAAAAGTTCAGGGTACAAAAAAGGATGGAAAGTCTGTTCCACGCCAATGGTACGCAACATGATTGGCTGGTGCATATCATCATTCGTGATCCGAGGAATGACTACTTTTGGTTCTATAACCATGCCTTTTATCACCGTTCTTGGTGTACCCTCAATACGTGTTTCGACTAGATCAACACGTCAAGTGTGCGGAAGCTTTTCGGGTTACTCCGAGTCGTTTCGATCGTTCGAGGCCGAGTCTTGAAAGGGTCACTGTATGTCATTCCTGTCGCCAAATCACCAGCGGATGACCTGATGGAGCGTTCATCGCATCAACCCCTAGAGATATCCGGCCAAAGCCTTTCGGGAGCAGAATGGATGTAAGATGAGTCCCACGCTGATCGGTAATCGTCAATGCGTTTGTGATCCGAGTAGCAGTAGCAATCATTAGCATTGCTGGCTTGACTGCGCCCATGTGGCCAAACATTCAACAATGACCCGTCTACTCCTTTATTGTCGGCTGAACTATTCGGTTTCCTGAAGTCTACCCAGTTCTCGCTCCTTGATCATTTACTAGATCTGTTCTATACATGGACGCATGACGGCTTCAACAAACAGCGATATCACGTCAATCGTGCGGTGCTTCAATTTCATCCTGGGGCGAGACCCTTTGCCAATGATGTTGTCACGATGGTTTCTGCACTTGGCCCTTGAAACCTTGACAGAACCACATGACAGCGGAGTCAACTAGTCACCCATGGGGCATTGTCGCAAAACACCACGGCAAATGTATCGCCCCGACTAGACAGGATGAATGGAAGTGCAGCGGAACTCTAAGAACAGAAGTTGATGGGAAGTTCGTTCCAGGCTGGTGGTAGGCTTCATGATTGGCTCGTCGTCCGTGGCCAATGCAAGCTCTGGGTCTATCCAAGCTTCCAAGTTTTCCGCATCATTCCCCCCTCAATTCTCTCACCGAGTTCCCCTCACGATGTACAACCACTCATGTGAACGTTTGTGTTGTCGATCACATCAACACAAGAAATAGAATCAAATCACTTAGTACGATGGTACTCGTATTGGACTCATCGAGTGGTCGTGCGATCCCGCTTCCACATCACTATCATCGATGACGATGGAATATAAGCGGATGCAATGCGAATAGAGAGCCCAATTGAATGTGTGTACACTGGTTGTACGTCGGAGATTGTTGAGCGTTTCCGTGACGAAGTAGTAGGAAAGACACTTCCCTTCACCGACAACACATTCAGCCTCACCCACTGGTTCTGATGTATCCACTACATGTCTTGTTCGGTGATATTTCTTCTTGCTGTCGGATACCGGCCAGCCCTCCCACATCCCAACTGACGGACATATGCGTGAGAACCTATGATGTAATCAGGTCGCAAGAAAAATACCTGGCTCGACTGTCGTCTCATCATCGCCAACTACAGTACATGTAGATACAAAAGGCCAGCCCGACCCATTTTGACATAGCAGCATCAGAAAGCAGGCGCTACTATTATACCACTACCAGCACCGTGGAGCCGCATCACAGAAAATGTAGCCAACAGCACTCGCCTGGCGCAGCACGGTGGGTGAGATTTACTGACACCATTTCAATGTCGGTATTCTGACAAAAACGGGAACGAGATCTGAGGAACTTGAGGGAACAGGGATCGAACAGCTGAATTCCACGAGTGGCATTGAGAATTCAAAGGTATGCTTTCTCGTATGCTTTCTGCCGTTACCAATTTCGAGACGGTGATACTCTCTGGCACTATTACTCCAATCATCGCGAGCATGGAAAGGTAAGACACGAAATCGCAGACGCACGGATTGACTGATCTTCTTCTCTTGTCTGACATCAGAGGAGCGTATCGACGCACCTGTGAGATGGCACCTCGGGTGGTTGGGTACGAGCGATGAAAGTCATCGTTGATCCATCTTCCCGGTTGCCTGCATGAAGATACACTTCAGCTACGATCTGGAGAAGGTTTTCAAATGACTAATGTGTAAATTCCAATGAAAGGTAAATTTCGAGCTACTCTAAGAGGTTTCGTCTGGGTCTAGCTAGACACCCATTCAACCTGCGTTGTGAAAATGAATGAGTTTCGAGCACGATGATAGTCGATGATAGGCTAACGTTTGACAGACGAGCATGAACAACAGAAATAAGCACAACATGACTGCATTGATTTCTGGGTGGGTGGTGTGGTCGATGTGCGATTCAATTTGCGGGCTTGAAATGAATTATTGCAGAGCCTTTCTGATTGGCAGCCGAGTATCGTCCCATTCCGTGCTTGGACTCCCCGATGTCCATCGCTTGGAACATCCATGCCTCCTTGCCCAAGACCCGCTCTTGTTTTGCGCCTGGATGGAACATTTGTCCATGCAAACCATAGGATACACCGAGATAGGAAGACACTGGTCCCTTACCCAGGCAAATTCGACATTGCCAATGGACGTAAACCGCTACAGATGTCATAGCTGTTGAGGCAACTCACGAAAACTGAAACACATTCCAATCGTACTCATACGAGGCACATTTGTACAAACATGAATTCGAGCAAACACTGGGACTAGATGCCCCACTTATACAGAGGATCCTAACATGTGGCCTCATCATTGTAGTTCGTCCAAGTGACACCCCTCCCGACCATGTTATCTCTTGATCCGATCTGTTTGAAATCGTCAATGGCTAAAACGACGCAAGTCATATGGGTTGGTGAGTTGTATATTTATTCGAGCGCTTACGGAAGAACTATGCAGAATGTCAACGAACGACTCTCATAAACAGATTTGGCAGCTTACAAATGAGGTGAAATCTCTCGCTATGTAGGGATCATCTTTGAGGAAGACGCAGCAATCCTTGGACCATAGCACATATTGCCCATCATTGTGCCGGTCCTTGACTATGAGACTTCCCTCCACACCTATAAGGCAGATAGGTCATGATTACGCTGAATTGACTCTGACCAAACTCACAGAACCCGTCGCCTTGGATATCAGGCAACTGCACGCTGGCCTGCTTATAGAAAGAGGCGGTAACGAGAGTTGTCGCAGTACCACTGCTCTTTTTCGCAAATGCGGGGAACTGAGTGTATGCGACCTTGCTCCAGTCAGCCGACAGATAGGTATTCAATAATCCTTTTTCGCCGGATCTATTCAACTAAATGATGCATCATTCCAGGTTCGAGAGATTTGGAGAGAGGTTTGACTCACTGGGTCCCTGGCAGTGAACTATGGACACCATGTGTCAGATAGAGCGTGGGTAAGCAAGAACGCAGAAAACAAACCTCAGCAAACTGAGTATCCGGGTTGTGCGGGTCGTAGAACTTGATGCGTACTCTCCGCTCGCCAGCCTCCGTATATTGTTCGACGTAGTACAGAGAGGGGGTACCTCCGGTTGGATCCAGCTTGTCGGAGCTGTTGAAGTAAGGTTTGTTGAAATAAACGACCCCCTTAAGGGCTTTTATGTGTTGCACTCGTAAGCCACTGCGACTGACTCGAACGGGTCAACACCTACCGCCAGGACCTCCAATGTAGCCACCATCGGAGAATTCCCAGTGTTTACGCCAAACCACGAGGCGAAATGACTTATTACCTGCGTCGGCCTTGAAGAACGATGCTACGGCTTCTGTGTCATCGTCAAAAACAATTGGGTGGGGGGGCTTTTGTTCCGATTGCCATTCACCCTCTTTTTTTTGATGCAATAATCCAGAGGAGGCAGCCACATTGTGCTACACGAGTTCAGTTCAGGGAGTGATGAGGACAGAGAGAGAGAATGAGCCCACCGAATCTTGAGCTAGGAACTGCGAACACAAAACATCAGTGAATACCGGTAAGGAGACGAGAAGGGAACCAACCTCGCCCAACAAGTCCGTATTTGAGCCCGATGCGTAGAATTGCACATGCACGAAAAGGGTGCCGTCCTCCTTTCTCTGGTCAATGTAGAACTTGGCCTTTGTCGGGTTATCCTTGGATAGGATGGGGTGGTCACCATCGAATACGTTATCGTTGTAGAAGAGGGTTCCCGAGATGGCTTGGGGCAGTTGGCGTCAACTGTACTACATCCATCAAATGGACAACGACTCACAGGGCCCTTTTGGATCGCCGAATGAGAATTTCCATTTCAGATCGTTAACATCAAGGGTGAAAGACGGTGGTTCACTGTCTTTGTCCTTGAACCTCGCATTCGCAGGTGTATGGTGCGGATACTTGTCATTGAGATAGTCGTACAGTGATTGAGTCATCATCGAGAAAGCTGGAAATTGGAGTTCAGGTGATGAGGAATATATGTAGTGCTAGGAGGCGTGGTGGATAAAACGGCATGGGTTTCCTTAACCTCGTGTCCAGTGTTACATAAGAGACTCACCGGATATCCCAGACAAATGACCGCCGAGTCCTAGCAACCCAAACTTGGACATAACCTTCAGATCTCGATGACCTGCAGGCCGCTACCCGGTTTTCGGTTCAATGTAATGGAACCCATCGAATATTAATGTATAACACCAAGAGGCTTACCACTTATGCCATATTAACTAACCACTCTGGGAATAGTAAGAATAGCATGAAAATAGTACTGCCAAACTGTTGTCAATTTCCCGACGTAGAGATTTTGAAGCATCGTCTGAAAGTCGGACAAAAGAGAAAAAAGTAATTTGAAATACATTTAGATTGTTTTTGCTTCGAGGAAAGTAGTAATACTTACAAAGGCAAATCACGTCCGGGTAACCATCAAAGATGGTCTGTTGGGGATCATCATCCTGCCTAGGAACGAATGTGTCAAACAACGACAGCGTCTATGCGAGACGACTAGGACGCATACGATGGTTTGCCACTTGGGGCAGGAAATCGTCCAGCCTCATGCTCGGACGTTTGGGCATCTTGGCGTCCCGAGTCATTACGCCGGCCCTTTTGTTTTTGCCCATTCCTTCTTGCGTCTTTGCGGGTATCTTGGGACATCCAAAAGGAGTCTTCAGCACCGGGCTGATCAAAGTTATCCGGGAAACCGTCTCTTTGTACCATCGTACTGCTAGAGCCCATGTCACGTAAGGACAGAGTGTCGACCAGGGCACGTACGATAGTTTGTCAATTGAGGGAACAAACCGTCCGGTATTAGGCATAGATATTCTAGTGGCAGCGCTGGGCTGCGTAAAACGAGAGACAAGCGCCCTCTTGCTTGACGGTATGCCTCGGAGGGTTCACAGTTATCGGATGAAGACACTCGAAGGCTGAGCTTGCCCGATGCACTCTCGACCAGGCCTTGGACCCTTTCGATCTCAATTTTAACCCCGCCTCTCGGCGCCCGCGTCATTGCCCATGACGTCCGTCCCTCCATTTTGCACAAGGCCAGTCCTGATGTCGTCCTCTGGATCGACGCTCCCTCGTGTTCCCCATCCTCGCATTCGTCCTCACCACCAGCCCTCCCGTACGTCTCCATGTCATCCCATTCTGCAACTCCACGTGCCTTGGGTATCCAAAGCCTCGGTGTGAGTGAAAAAATGCCATCGAGGTCCTTGCTCGCGTTTCCCCACATCCGTCACACTCACACCCTCTGGCGGCGTTGCAGGCAACAATACAGCCTTGGACGGACACGTCTCGCTCCCAGAGGACGCTAAAACCCAGTTCGTAATCGATGGCGAATAGTGGGCTGTTGTCGAGATGGTTGAGGGAAGGGAAGAGAGAGGCAGACCCAACTGGGACATGTTCGGTGAGCATCGCGAGTTGCTTGTGCGGCTTTGATCACTAGTCAGATCTCAGATCTCGCGTCCGAGTTTGGGTTGCTTGGGGTACCAGGGCGGTGATCTTAGCATATCCAGTGATTCTCTTCAGATGCGAACATCGTTACTGCAACAGTGACAAGGCACATGCCGCTTTATCTCACTGCAATGTCCACCCTCAGGCTCAGCCTGGGTCTCAGACTCTGATCTTCCGAGCGAGATCATCATCTGTCCTGGCACTGCCCACTACTAGTATCACCCATTGAAACCAATTCTCAGTCTCAGACCAACATGCCGATATATGGCTCATTTCGGATGACTTTGAGCGATTATGTTGTCTCGAGCAATCATTTGAGGCCTAGTATTTCGGAGAATGCCTATTTACGTGGATAGAACATCCGGCGCGCCATTGAACCCTTGGTGAAGAAGAATGGAAGCTTGTGGCGATATTCAGGCCTCGACTCTTCGGGAGCTAGCAGAGGTTCAATTCATTGAGGGAAGTGAGGCCGCTTATAACAAGTGGCCGCCGCTAGTACTAATTCGATAACCAGGCCTCTTCAATGCCTTTGGTAACCCCATAGTCTCAATGCGTGATCTCGGGCAGTGTTCGTTTTCGTGTCATTGCTGAGTCACCAATATTGCCTGGCCATCAGACAGGGCGCAACAGCTACGTAACCACACCCCTCTCGATACGTTAGCTCCAGTTGAAGGGAGCGATCTCGCTCGCGGCATGGGGTTCCCCACTTCTGGGAGACGATTCGGATGACCCCCTGTATCCCCGCTAAACTACCATTGGTGCTACCGCTCGTCGGACAAAGACAAACAAAAAAGACCACATGCACGCTCTGGATGCACTTGCTACTCCTGTCTGCGATATCAAACCACCAGGATACGATCAACGATCATTCATCTTTGGGCAGTCAGCATCGATCGCAACCAAGTCCTTAATCAGCGCACCACTGGGTAGAGTCCACCAAGGTAGGATTCAACTGGTGCTAGACAGAATGCCTGCTTGGGACTCGCCGCAAGGGCCTTCCCTCAGACGTTATCCAGCACCGGGCCCGGAAGTTTTGGGGTCTTGGCGTCTCGTCGTCGTGACGTTGAGACATTGCCTACCCTATGTTTTTGACTATTCCCTTTTGCACGTATCGGCGGGTATCTTGGGATGTCAAGGAGCGCCACGGATGTTCTCCTCGGCGCCAGGCTGAGGGAGTATGTCCGAGTGACCGTAAAAAGCTGTCTTTGTGGAGTGATCGACCTGCCTAGGGATGAAAGCGTCAGACGATGAAAGTGTCCACGCGAGACGACTGGAACGCCTACGATGGTTTGCCACTCGGGGCAGGGGAACCGTCTAGCACCAGGCTTGGACGCTTGGGCGTCTTGAAGTCTCGGCGTCATGACATTGAGACATCGCTTCGTCCTTTTGTTTTGAACCTCTCCCTTTTGCACGTATCGGCGGGTATCATGGGGGATGTCAAGGAGTAGTGCGGACATTCTCCTCAATGCCAGGCTGAATAGTCGAGAGGGAACATTGACACCGGAAGACCGGATCAAAGATCAAAGATCAAAGGTATCCTTTCGCATTTGCCACACAGTGGCCTTGTTACCGACGTCCGGGCATTGTCAACCCATGCAGCATGGCTGGGATAGGTGGGTATATTGGAGCATCGTCGTTGTCGAGCTGTCGTAATGGAACGTCTACGCTCTCGTGCTCGACAAACGCTTTTCTGTTGTCCGAAACATTTGTCAATCGCTAAAGAAACCGAGAAAGGGGCACTCGAAGTACATTTGGGTATCATCCGAGATATCTTCGTCATCATGCGGGTAGTTGAGGGAGTCATCGTCATCCGTCTTTGTCGCTTGCAACATGCGTTCAACGCGATTGGGAGAACCCAGTGTGATATTCCTGCTCAACTACCATTGATACTATTGCTTGTCAGACTCCGCTGAGCAGGAACCCGGAGACTCAACCACTCACATGCATGCGCGAAAGGTAGTCTTGGTAGTGCGTAGTCCTTCCCGCCCGGGTATCAGACCCCCAGGGTGCGGTGAACGGTCAGACATCTATAGACAGCAAACATGCAGTCAGCGCCTGTTGCAAAAAAAAAAACATAGATCGGCGCACCGCTAGGCATCCTGGCACCTCTGCATCATCACATCAAAATGTCGCCTACCCTTTTGTTTTTGACCAGTCCCTTTTGCGTCTTCGTGGGTATATTGGGATGTCAAGGAGTACCACAGGTGTCTTCCTCAGCGCCAGGCTGAATGACAATGTCAGACAGTGAAAGAAAGTTGACGCAACATGACTGGGACGCATACGAGGTAGGAGCAAACCAGTGCCGGATCAAAGGCCTGCTTGGGACTCGCCGCAAGGGACTTCTCTCCGATGTTGTCCAGCACCAGGCTCGGACATGTGGGCATCTTGGCGCCTCGGTGCCGTGACAGCGAGGTGTTGCCTACCCTTTTATTTGCGAACATTCCCTTTTGCGTGTTCGCGGGTATCTTGGGACGTCAAGGAGTACCATAGGTGTCTTCCTCAGTGCCAGACTGAGCGAGGTTATCCAGGTAACCATCTCTTTTTGAATCATCGTCCTGCCTAGAATAAAAATGTCAGACGATGACAACGTCCACGCGAGACGACGACGCTTACGATGGTGTGATTCAGAACTGGGAACCCACTCGGGGCGAGGAAACCATCGCTTGGAGGTTTGGGTATCGTCAAGCCATCACACTGCCTTGTAATGTCTATCGGGTATCCTAGCGCCAGCACAGGGCTGCGATAAGAGAGAAAGGTGGGCCTTATTACAACCACTCGATTGTCAATCTGGGGAAAAAGCGAGGAAACTAGGGCACGTACGATGGCTCGGGTGGATCGACCACCGAGTTCCTGCATCCGCCATGCTCGCTCGCCGGTACGAGATCAACGAGCGCAATACTCTGCTTGTCCGTGTACCAGACCAACACTTTTGGTGCCGACGTTGGCCAAAGAACGAATCAGGTCAAGGTCCGAGGAAGCGCTGTTCCGTATGTCGCGCAGAACAAGTCAGCGAGGAGAACATCGTTGGTGGAGACGACGACCAACAACGTATCGAGCCTGTCGCGCAAAACACAAGTGGTTGACCAACGTGCTGGGGGACCTTCAGCAGAGAAAAGCAAAGCAGACAAGAAGAGAAGAGGAACTGGAGACAAACGGACCTACCCTCCACTTTTTTATACCCAAGAAATCTTCATTCAGACTAAGTCAACCGCCGGACTGGATTCGTATTTCCATCCGCACCAGGCAGGAACGATTAACCACTTTCCTCCCCACCCGTCGACGGCGGCAAGGATGTTCTGAACGGCGAGTGTATTCGCGGCGCAGGCGGTGACGGTTTTCTTCGGGTTGTCGGTGTCGAGGTCGAGGTCGACATGACCGACGGATTTGTCTCCACTACAGATGCCGACGCTGATCGACTCGGGGTGTGACTGAGTCGGAGGGTTTAGGTTTACGGTTTGACACAGCCACCGCAATCGGAGCTCCGAAGACCGAAACAGCCTCCCAGAGCGAGCCAAAAAAAGGCCATCGACGTTTCCCGCAACTATCGCACTGTGCGTCCCAGCGACGACACCCCATTGGACGGACCTGTCTCGCTCCCAGATAAGCCATCGCGTGTCCCAGTGGGACGGGCAGGAGTGGGACAGACGACGGGTGACATCGAACGGGGCATTTTCGGGACTAGAACTTGCTCGGTGACCATCCATCGTTGGTCAGTCACTTATGGGGAGAGTGGCAGGCTAGAAGGGACCGTGCCAGAAATGTGGTAGTCGTGATGCAATGCGACATCATACCAATGGATCTATCAGTCAGGACGACCAAAACA
>JBBPTN010000498.1:0-15408 GCA_038094075.1 Xerocomus spinulosus
CTTATCTTTGATAATATGGATAGCGTAATGATGAATCTAGACCATTCAAAGACGTGTCAAAGATCATCAAGGGAGATCAAGGATTAGATCATGAATGATAAGATAAAGAACCTTGATTCCCAACACTGTACTGGTTTTTCTTTTGGTGGAAACGGTCTGTGCGTGGAACAGGTAACGTTGCAGAATCGTTTCTGGTATGTATCGTGCGTGTACTGTTGGTGGGAACGTGGATGGTTTCATATACCCGTCCCTTTTGCTTCGCCAAGCGGCCTGACCATGTCTGCCCGTGGCGATCGACGCAAGAGGGTGAGCACATTGTGAGAGATTTACTGTAAACGTGTCGTTTTTCTTACTGTTCTCCCAGTCCTCTTGTTTCCTCTCGCAGGCCTCTCCTGAATGGAAATTCTATAGACGTCTTATTCACTGGACCTCGTATATCGGCAGGTGTCTCTCGACGGACAATTCTATGCGTCCTTGGTCGTCGAGAACGCTATCGGGTCTACATATCGGCAGGGCGTCCTACTGTGTGAGCGCGTTGTTTGCCCACTTTGTGACGCTGACACTGCACGAGGACATCTCCGGGTCGGGTTTGTATCGACGTTGTTCCCGGGACAGGACTGCCACTGGGCGCACGCACTCTCTTTGGGACCGTCTGGATACCCCTAGACACGGCTCGCGGCTCACCGTCTCAAGCCAGACGACGAACCAGGGGTGAGAACGTGGTAGATGCTACTGGCCCAGGTACAAGCCATCGTCAGGCATGATCAGGGCAAGTACGATATTAGCGGTATGTCACGCGCATCAGACACCCCCCCTCAAGGACGGACGCCCGTCGTCGACTTGCCAAGTGGTCGGATGAGCCCAGATGTGACATTGCAGCGATGTTCGATGATCCCCGACGAGGAACAGGGACAGACGTTTCAAACGGTGTGCATGAATGGTGTCAACACGACCCCACCTCGTCAACCAAGCGATTCACGTATGCATGGTATCATTATATGCGTACATCGTTGGAAATCGTAGTATAGACGCTGGACTAGGTAAATAACTAATGTGGTATGCTCCACTGGAAAAAAGGGGCAATCTAGAAAATGTGTAAATAGCAACATGCGCACCGAAAGCGAAATAGTCAACGAGAAACCAAAACAAAAGGGAAAAACGCAAACGAATGGCGATAAAACGTGTCGGTCAGCCTGGGCGTCGGTTTCTTGATGTTTTCTTCCAGATGCGCAGCACCAGGTTAGGGACCCTCTGACGACTCGGCGTGTGGTGCACCAATCAACATCACCTCGCCCTGCCCTTCCTCTTCTCCCTCTCGCCACCCCTCCACCAACGGTGCACTCCCACCGCTCATCCTGAGCGCCTCGCGCGATCTCGTTGGCGACAACAACTTGTCCCCTGTGACCGTCGCGCGTATACTCCCCATCGTCGCAGCCGACAACCGCCTCAAAATAACCGAGCTCGCACGGCTCACAAGCGACCTTCTCGGCGTCGCCACCGGCACCGGCACCGTCGTCACCATCCCCGTCGTCAACCTCGCCCCTGCCGATCCCGGACGCGGCCCCTTGGACGGGACATTGTCCTCATGGGCATCCGACCCGTCGCTCGGTCCACGTACGTGTACGTGCAGCGCATGTGTCGGCAACGAGACGGGCGAGCCAGTAGAGATGGGGGATCCCGCCCCGTTCCTGTTCCCGTGCTCGTGTTCGTGTTCGTGCTCGTGTTTGTCTTCGTTTTCGCGTGCGCTCCAGCCCACGCCGACGTGCGATCCCTCGCTCGTGTCCACGGGCGAGCCCGCACCCGAATCTGACCGGTCTGATCCTTTGAGGCTCATCACGAGGTTGCTCCGCCGGGCTCGGCGCGGTGTGCGATTGGTGAGCGACGAAAAGATGTGTAGGGAATGTGTCCGGTCGAGACCGTTTAGACGGGTGTTCTTGCTCCCGTCGGTTTCGAGCCAGATGGAGGGTACCCGGGTGGGAGGGAGACCTGCCGAGTGTGGCGGCGTGGGCAACGCGCTGTTCGGTTCCGGATGGCCTGTGAGATAAGGTGAGTGTGTATACCAAAAAGGGGGGACAAGGGGTGCGAACGTGGTGGTGGGAGGTCCTTGCGGACGCGTTCGTGCACGAGCATGTCCATGTCTAGAAAAGATTGGCCCTGGGCGTTGGGGAGTGGGAAGAGAGGTACGGGGGGTGCATCGATGGGGGATGCATGTGCTGCTGTGGGTGAGCGAAGGGCTTTTGGGAGTCGCAAACTCGCATGAGAGGCAGCGCGACTGCGGGTGCGTGCGGCAGAGATCCGCGAGACGTGAGTTGGACCATCACGTATCGACCGACGACTGCGTGTGGATTTGAAGGAGCGGATGGATTTGGTGTCGGATTTGTCGACGAGTTTGGGTGTTCCGGGTGAGCTAAAGAGGGTTGCCTTGGATGCGATCGCGGTGGCAGTAACGCCGACCACGACGGCAATGTCGGTGTTAATGGTCACGTCTCCAAGAGTGCCTGTTTCGTCTGTGTCTTGCGTGGTTTGGAGGTCAGTTGTGCTTGTGTCTCGTTCTTGAACGTCTCTGTCTGCCTCTGTGTCCTCATCCGGATGGTCATTTGTGCTCTCCGAGTCGCTCTCTGCGACCTCTTGCTCGAGGTCGTCAAACTCGACTGCCATTTTCTCTGCCTCACGCCAAGCCTCTTCGAGCTCGTCCTCGAGTGTCTGCACTCTGTCCTTTGCCCGTTTTAGTTCCTGACCCTGGCGCTCGTAGGCCTTGTTGAGTTTTCTCAATGCGACGGCAAGCGCCGATGCCCAGTGTTGTTGCTGAACGAGGGCGATCTGAGATTGCTGATCGGAAAGGTGGAGGATGGACGCGAGAAGGGTGTCACACGAGGCAATGGAGGAGGCGAGTTGGGCAATGAAACCCCCCACGAGATTGTCGCCCTCGTTTTCGGTGACGGTGTGTGTCGAGGCTGCGGTGGAGTTGAGTGCCTGCAAGAGCATGGTGCGTCGACCGACTTCGAAGCGCCATTTTGCCTGGGCAGTGGCACGCTCAGTACCGAGTCTGTCAGACTCTTGGGGGATGTCTGTCTCGAGTGCCTGGAGGGAGAGCAGACGGACAAAGGATTCGCGGGCGCTGAGACGGATGGCTTTGGAGACGATGTCCTGCAGTTCTACGGATGAGAACATCCACTGGGCTGCGTCAAAGGGCAGTCCTTTCCATGGTACAGGCGTGGACTCGAACGAGACCGTTGGCGGTGCTGTGAGGGGTGGTGGTGCGACAAAGGTCCTCGTCGTCGTCGTCGTTGGCAGTTGAACGTGGTCGACGTCGGTGATGGTCCTTGTGCGAATGCGCGGTCCAAACGGCGTCCGCGTCGGTCTGTCGAGTGTCGTCGACGGTCGTCTCGACGTCGGGTCGTCCATCGTGGACGAGTTGGGAAATCTAATCAGAGTGCGAAATTCACGGACTCTTGTCGTCCTCGAGGGTCCGATTTTTTCGTGTGTTTTCTGGCTATAAAACATTTGGCAGCGATGGCTCGTCTGCATGCTTCCCGTCGACGTCCTCCTCGACATCCTCGCCCGCCTTCCCCTCGAGACCGTCCTCGCCGTTCGCCGCGTACGTCGTGTCGTCGCCGTCGCCGTCGTGCTCATCGTCTTGCCAGACATCCACCGAGCTCTGTGCGGTGACCCGTCTCCGCGCGCTCTGGGTGCGTCTCTTTCGCCAGCGCGTACTCGATCTCCGCATTCCCTGTGCACACAGCGCGCTCGACGACCTCTCTGCCAGCGAGCTCGAACACCTCACCCGCAGTGCACTCGCCCGTCACCGCAACTGGACATCGCCCCGACCCATCCCACACAGAAAGTGTACGCTCGACAGCACAGAACCATCTGCGCGTGTCATCTTTCTCCAGTTTCTCCCCGCACGCGCCAACCGATGGCTCATCTCGGTTCGGATGACAGCCCGACCGCGACGCTATCTCCTGCAGTGCTGGGATGTCCACAGCGACCCACCCAACTGTGTCGCAGAGCTCTTGCACGCAGACGGACCCTATGGTGGTGTCGTCCTCAACGCTGACCCGACCAGCTCAGCCGTACTCGCCCTCCAATCTGCCCAGTATGTCCCATCCATCCCCGTTTCCGTGTCACTCATCCGCTCGGATCAGAACAGAGACATTCTCGATCGATTTCGATGCGGATGACCCCGAATCTGCATTTGAAACAGAGGCCGCCATCGATGGCATCCGCGAGCTTCATCTCCTCGCTGGGTCCACCCTCGTCACCCGCGACAGAGAAGACGGCGGCCCACTCTGCATTTGGGATCTCACTGACCTAGAACGAGAAAGGATCCAGTTGCTGAACCCGTCGCTCATCCAGGTCCGTCTGTTGACTCACCCGCTCTCTCCTCCTCACCGCCAACACAGCCCGACGACCGCATACAAGCACTCCACCTCGCACACGACTACGCTCTCGTCGTCCGTCTCCAGTCCATCGAAATTTACAGCACCACACCACGCCCAGGCATTCTTCCCGTCAACGGTGCACCCATCGCCTACCCACTCGCCCAATACAAGTTTCGTTGGCGGACAGACACTGTCGTGCTCTGCGAACAAGACTGCTCCCCCAGCCCGATTCCCCATCCCATCCACCTCCTCGTCCGCTTCGGCAGCACCTACCCCTGGCCCGTCAACGCTCTCCACCACTACCTCTTGCGCCCCAACCCCACCTACCTCGTCGCATCAGCCCCCTCTAGCACCCCAACACCCACCAGCCCACGATCGTCGCACACATCCCCCACCTCGCCCTCCTCGCCCCACTCTCCCCCACCCACGACGCCCCCACATGCACCAAGCACGACCGAGTACAATTTACCGTACGGTCTCTGTCCGAGCCTCGTGCATACCATCGGCTCGCCCGTACGTCTGTTTGGCCAGTCTGCGATGGCACTCGGACGGTACGGGACCGCGCTCTGGCTCGACAACCACGCCGAGGTGTGGTGGGGCGGACCGAGCGAACGCGGACAGCGACTCGCAGGCAGGGTACTCCGACAGGCCACCTGTCACTGCACCCCGGGCGACTCGGAGGGCGATGGGGATGACGAGAGGGACAGGGACGTCCCGGACATGCACGGGGACGGTGTGCGTGGTCATGGGAACGCGAACGAGGATGAGACACCGGCGCAGGACGTCGTGTCTGGATGGGGCGGTGCGTCGATGGTGTTTGGCGTACGCGAGGACGACGCTTGGACGCGCGTCGCAATGGACGAAGAGACCGGTCGGATCGCCATCGGACACGTTGACGGTGCTATCTTGCTCCTCGAGTACTAGCGCCGATTCCTGATACCACACACAAGACAGTACCCTGACATGACTATGTTTGTCTTTTGATAATGCTCGCTCACGCCATGTTGTATGCATTTTTTTTACGAACCATGCATGTGTATATTACACACCAGTACATCATAAAATGTTCTTCTCCTCCAGGCCCATCAAGATGCGATCAGGACCTGGTTTATGGCATCGTGTCAGTTTTTCAATCAATGCCAGCGCGACGCGTACCGCAGAGGGTGTCAGTCCCAACTCGCGCAACGTCTTGCCAAACTCGGCCCGTGTAAACGTTTTCCTAGCGAGTCGAACATCAGCAACGCCGACAATGCACCCACAGAATACTACTTCACCTCGGGAAATGCTGCGTCAACGAGACGGTGTCGACGGTGACGCTCAATGTCTGTGCAGCAACATACTCGGCAACGTCTCTCAGCGCTGCGCACGCGATCAGTCATTTCAGCCTGGGGCGCCCAGGCACATGACGTACTCGAATCACTCGGTAGCGTCGTCACGTACGGCGTTCCCCCGCTGGCGAGCCTAATCTGGAGCCGTGTGTCCCTAAAGTCTTTGCCTGCCACACCACTGGACGTGGACGTAGAAGGGGCAGACAAAGGAGCAAGAGGGACGGGTGCATCGACGATCGGCCGACCCTCTCGCAGCGCCTTTTCGCGCGCTGCTTTTTCTGCCCGTGCCTTCTTGTCCGCTTCAATCTGCGCACGGACAGCCGCCTTGGCCTTTGCGTCATCGACCTTGTCTAGACATGGGGATGAGAGAATGAGAGAATGAGAGTGCGTGCGTCACGCAGACAAACGCCCTACCTCGTCGTCGTTGCTCTGCCTCCTTGACGATTTCCTTTGCCTTGAGATCCTCCTTGATCTTGTTCATGTCCTGGTTATCGCAGATGCGTATCGTATCGTATCATTAAAAACGGGGACGAGGGGGAATGGACGTGCCTTGTTTTGCTTGCGTCGAATTTGTTCGTTCGCTTTTGCCTCGCTCGCATCCGCTTCTGCCTTGAGCGCCCGCTTGGCTGCCATCTTGGCCTTCAACTCTGCCAACTTGGCCTGTTTCTCTGCTTCTGTCAACGGTGCGATCTGCCAGGGGTGAGCACCGCGCCAGAGCAGTCGAGCAAAGAAGAAGAAGAAGAGAGAGAGAGAGACCCACCTCTTCCGTACTCTCCTCAAACTGATCGTGTCCGCTCTTTTCAGCGTGGAAATTGGCCAGGGCGGTATTCCGAAAGGTCTTGTCGCAGATCGTACATCGGATGCTCTGGCGTGGTTGAGAGGGAGGTGCCGTGTCGTCGGTGTGGACGTACCTTGGCTTCGAGATCGCCTGCGGTGATCCCGAGCGCGTCCGCATCGTCGTCGTCGTCGTCTTGGACGTGGGTCGTCGCTGCCGTGTCGTCGGTGCTGGATGTCGGGATAGGCGAGGACGCGTGTTCGAGGAGGTGATCCATCGCGGGTTGTAATCCCCGTCCATGTGTCGCCCGTAACGCCCCTACCCAACAACAGCATTAGCATCGGTTGAGAGCTGGATCAGAATGAGGAAACGAGACGGACAATCGACGCGGGCGGGATCGAATCCCATACTCTGCAGTGTCTCTCTGTCGCTCGGCATGGTCGAGATGCAAATCTGGAATTCACACGTGGTCCGTGGATATCGTGTCTTTTTACTGCGTCGTGGCGTCTGCCAAGGCGTAAACTTTAAGACCAAGGTTTGCGGACAGAACACATTGTCGATGGCGTAGGCCATGAGTACGCCACCTGTGTGCCACAGGAGCACGATCTATCTACCCAAGGATCTCGGACATGCAAGGCATACTAGTGCATAATACATAAACATGATGTTCAGAGAAACAGAACTAATACATGCAGAGATCGTCGAGAATAGTCCAGGCCTATGCATGTCATCCACAACATACATTTAATACAAGCATCCAAAATGGAGAGAAAGAAAAATGCAGCACCTCACGTCCTGTCTTGTTTTCCAGATCGCAAACGTCCTATGCGCCACATGCACGGCACGCCCAAACTCGGACCGTCGTTGACCGCCCGCGTCTTCCATGGCAAATGGATCCCGCGAGCGCGCCCTTGTGCTCGAGGCACCCCTTGGATCACCGCAGGCTCAAAACTGCTCTCGATGAAATCTTGCCGGGCCTTGTCTGCATCGGTCGGTGTCAAAAGCACGAGTGGTGCCGGTCGTCTCCTCTCTTTACTCTCCGGATTCATCATCTCTACACGGCGCCGCCAAATCGCCGCGTCAACCACGACATCGGGTCTCTGGAGATGCATGGCCACACGACGCGACGGCCGGGCAAGAACAGACGACCTCGCGAGTTCGCTACCAAACAACACCACGTCGTCCCCAGCCAGAACATCGACAGGTCGAACGACGCGTTTGGGATTCAGATCAGACCCGACGCTGCCACGTCGCTCGTCCGTAGGGGTACACGCCGTCGACGGCAACGTGTGGCCATCAAACGTGACCCACTGAGGGTGACACGCGTCGCCCTCTGCAAGGAGATGGGCGTACTCCCATGCCTCTTCCTGGTCCATCCAGATACCGCCTCGGTCGTCGCGGTAGACGTCGGCAGGATTCGCCTTGACTTGGGTTGCCATGATGCGCTTGATGTTGTTGTCGGTGCTGCCACCCTCGGCAAACTGCACGAGAGCGAGTTCGTTGGCGAGCGTAGGTGGCAGTTTGCCATACTTTGATTTCTTGCGCTTGACGACAGATGGAGGTACGGCGGGGAGGGCGACCTTTGTTCTCATAGGCGAGTCGACGACTTTTGACCTGGACCGCGACCGAAGCACAGACAACGAGCGGAAGCGAGTTAAACCGCGAGGTTTGCGAGTAGGGGAAGAATCCTGTTGGATAGGGTTGCGCTTGGTAGCGTCGCAAGATGGTGGCTTGAGCGAAAAGGAGAGGGCAGCGGAGATGGGCGTGTTGGGAAGTTGAAGAAAGACCGACGTGTAGCCGACAGTGGTAAGGTCCGTCTTGAAATCACGGATAGAAGGGGTGGTAATGTGAAGAGTCGTCGGAGTTGGTGTGAGCTGGAGGAACGATGCGGAAGTGGCACGGACGGATGCAATCGAAGGGCGACGACTTTTTCCTCGCGAGGAACAGGGAGAGCGAGTGCCTGGTGAACCAGGTTGCACGTTGGCAGCCCAAGTGGCGATTCCAGAGAATGTGTTGGACCTGCGGCGGTTGGTCTGCAAAGCGTTGGGTTTGAGAGGTGGAGGTCGTCTAGTGGGCTTTTTCTGTGGAGGTGGGTGGGCGAGAAACGCATAATCGGTCTCATTAGTGGAATGGTTAGGGTGAAGTGCCATTATAGGCGTGTCTAATGCAAATGAGTGAGTTCAACATCAAAACCGGAGAAAAGGGAACATACGCAAGAAATAGGAGAGAAATACAGGACGAGACTAGCTCAGTTTTCAGATTCCGGGCATCAACAGACGTCCTTATGAAGGATTTGAGGACAATTGAGGTGAGGCATATTGAACGAAGCCACAACAAGAAATCCAAACACGGACACAATTGATGTATTGTTCTACAACACTTGCCTTTTGTGGAACATCATCTCAATCCTTGGCGGCTGATACCACAAGCACAAGCGTCTGTGTGAAATATATTATTGGAATGCTGCCTTCCTAATGCCTTTCCATATGTCCTATTTTCCCACTTCAAGTTGTCGTATATCATACATCGTACATCGTACACACGCGCCATTCCATTCTCCTTGAAATCCTTGTGCAGTGTCGTTGCGTTTCACAATTCAGAAACCTTTTCCTTTTCCTCTGATTGAACGTGATCAGCCCCGCACCTTGTACTTCCTCGAGGGGGACAACCAGCCCTGGTGAATCCACCCCGTTTCACAGGTGCATCTGACACGATGCCGGCTCCACCTGCATGTCCCGTGTGCGAGTGAACATTCACAGCAATCCTAGCCCTTCCTCTCCCTCTTGAGCCAAAGTTTCCTCGCAATACCTGTGGGTTGTGTAATTCAGGATGCATAAACCCTCCGCCTTTTCCACCTCGTCCAAACCGAATGGAGGGTGGAACCAATGATAGGGAGCTCATCGACTGTGCCAAATCGTCTATGCGTTCATGCGGTGGCGAAGATGGACGGACGCTCGATTGACGAGGTGGGGAAACCAAAGGAGACCTGACGTTGCCTTGATTATTATACCGCGCCTTTGCGCTTTCTTCACCTTCCTCGCTATCGTCAGTATCGTCGCCATCCTCCTCCTCCTCTTCGCTGCCAGAGTCGGTGTCCACCTCCATCTTCTCCCGTTCTCTTGTCTCGGTCACTTGTCCGTTATTCCCATCCCTGGGCTTCCATGTTCCTCGAATCATACTCGCACCCTCTCCCCATCTCTTCAACAAACCACCAACCCCCTTGTTCGTGACAGCAAAGAAATACTCCTTTGGGTATGCATGCGCTTGAATGAGATGCAACCTTCGCGTCTTGGGTGTCGAAAACAGCCGTAGACAAGAAGCCAGATGACACGCAAACTACAACAGCGTCCCGTCAAAGCACATCGATATCGATCGACTGACAAAAACACACGCACGATCTTTTCACCCCTCTCTTTCCGCACCGCAGCGAGCGGATCGTGACACTCTGTCTGGTGCTGTTGATAGACCCATGTCAGTGTGAGGTGCAGGATGAGGATGCACGCGTTCGCACCAACTCTAGGAGTCGGGCATCTGGAAAGACACACCCGCATCCTCGCTGTTCACATACATGCGCGTGGTATTTTCCATAGTGCACCTCGAGATCGCGTGAGTTGGAAACCGGGGTGGGTTTGTGCAGTGGCGGATTGCATGTCGGAGGCAGCGTACACAACAAGGTACGATCGCGGACATGTACTTCAGATGTTCGGGATGCCTTGAGCGTCGGTACTGTCTCTTGATCTACCTTGACTGGCAGGGATGGGACATCCGAGTACCGTGGACGTTTGGAGGTGTGCATGGACATGGTAGGTTACCGCTTTTGGACATTCCAGCTTTCAACGACAACGTCACACATGTGTCACGTCACGCTCATCCTTTAGACAAGCATCGGCGACGCGACTATGGCGTCAAAACGCAAGTGGGACCAAGCCGCACCGGAATCCAACTCAGAGACGGAGGCGCCCCTCAAGGTAACAAAAATCGACGAGGGAAAGACAGCGTCAGAGGCAGCCGCAGCTGCTGCTGCCATTGCTGCAAAAATCGCGGCCCAGTTTAGTGCAGGAGGTTCAGTGCCCGGAAGCATACAAATTGGACAGAGGGACCCTCACGATGCAGAGTTTACCCATGATATCGATATCAATGACGTTCGGAATCGGTATGTGTTGACCAAGGGCTCTACGCAGGCAGAGGTATGTGTATTCCGTGTATTCCTTGCTTTGGCTTTTTCTTAATGTCGCTTTTCGTGGATTGAATGGTGGTTGGGTAGATCAACGAACAGACCGGTGCGTCGGTGAGCACCAAGGGCGTTTGGTACCCGGATCGGTCCAGGGCAACGGAAAAGGATCCCCCTCTGTACCTCCATCTCTCCGCATCCTCAAAAGAAACTCTGCAAAGAGCGATTGACAAGGTCAACGAGTTGGTTTCAATGGACCTTGGACCACTCGTTGAAGACAAAAAAGACCGATTGCGCGAAAAGGTAGGCCAGGACACTCGTATTCATGCTTGTGTGACTCATGGTGGTCTAGCGGAAATGGCCAGAGGAAAAGTTACCAGTCGGGCTGGAAACGATACGCAACTTCAATGTCCGTGCCAAGGTCGTCGGTCCACAGGTAAGGATGAGCCAAGGCTGGGAGATGGTCGCACTGAACGCAATGTAGGGTGTGTTTGTAAAATATATTCAACAAGAGACGGGGACACGTGTCCAAATCAAGGGAATTGGTTCAGGCTTTGTGGAACAAGAAACTGGGAAAGAGTCGGAGGAACCCATGCACATACACATCACGTATGTCTCCCTCTGTTCGTGCCCTGACGAATCCCGTTTATCATCCGTTTAGCGGGCCAGACGATGGTCAAGTAGCTCGTGCTAAAGTGTTGACCGAGGATCTCCTCGAGGTCGTTCGTGCAGAGCATGGAAAGGCTCAAGCGGCTCTCCTACAGCAACAGATGGAACTCCACCAAGCACAGATGCAATATGCCCAATACGGCGCCGTTCCGGTATGTTTGTTTGCTTGCATATGTCTACCCAAGTCGCTTACTATGTCACGTCCTGTTTCGTTGGACACAGGGTGGATATGGTTCTGCGCCTCCACCACCTGATAATGCGCCTCCACCACCACCACCTGGTGAACAACCACCACCGCCCCCAGATGGGAGTGCACCTGCGCCCACAGGCACCGACACTTCTATGGAGGCCTACTCTGCATATTGGTACGTCATGATTTGCCTCTGCCATCCCTTTTATCCTCCGTTCCACGTCCTTAAACAAAATTTTAGGGCACAGTTTGGATACGACGTTAACTCGCCGCAGTTCAAAGAATGGGCGGCGAGTCAACAACAACAGTACAGCCAGTACTATAATCAGCAAGGGTATGGAACTGGTGGGGCGCCAGGGGCGCCAGGGGGACCGCCCGTGCCGCCGGACGGGACTGCGCCACCACCACCGCCGCCCGCATAACTCGAGTGCCATTCCCGACGCTGGTGCTCGTGCCGGTCTTGGTCTTTGGGGTAGGACATTGTGGTTATTGCTGTGATGATTTCTTTCTAGCTTGCTTTATTTCAATGTATATTTTTTGTGCGTATTGGGGAGCGGACGAGGACGAGGTGATTGTTTTTTTTCTTGTGCGCAATCGCGCAGCTCTATTGCGAGAACGTTCATCAGCGTGGTCGTACCCTTTGGCCACTCTACCCGATCCGCTGATGAGTCAGTGCTTCCTTGCTAATGCAGATGATCCCTCGTTGGGTTACCGGTTTTAATGTACCCTGATGGTCCTTCTGACCAACCATCAGCGGCTTTGATCCTGGCTGTTCACATCGCACCATCTCGCATTGTTCCATGCGTGCCAACACCATCACGCAGTGTATTGATGATGCTGAAAGCACTTGGCGTCAAAGATGAGAGTGCATACAAAGTGTGGTGGTGGGCGCTGCTTACAGTAAAGCAGGTTACTCGTATAGGTAAGTCTTCCTCGAGTCCCAAAGCATGTTTTGGCGATCCTCCCGACCGGATTTGTTCTGTCATCAGCATGCTTTGACGGTCTCGACTATAGCATTCGTCGCGATATTGCTGTGAAGGTGCGCTCATAAGCCTCTTTGTCTCTGGTTGGGATTACCACACACGTTGTATAGATGCTAAACAACTTGCCACGGGCTGAACTTGAGTTGAGCATGGCCATTGAGGGATGCAGAACATTAGCAGGATCCAACTCAAGCGGACGGCATGGAAATACGAAACGGTTCTTTTCCCCGCTGGAAGTGAGCGTTCGTTGTCCAAGCGTATGTGATCATATCGGATGACGAGACGTTGGGGTACTGTTTGAAAGACCGTGGAGTGGATGTTACCTTTGTATGATGCGTCATCGGATGCTGTGAGCCCGTGATTGAGATGTATGGTGGGTTATTCTTTTGACTTTGCCACAACTTTGTCGACCGTGCATCTGTTTGTAAGTTCTCTAGTGTGATAGAGACCAGTTTTTGTTCTGAATAGAACCGTTACGCACCATGTGGGTGCACTATCTTCTGGTACGTCTAGAATATGGACCCGCTTTCTTTGGACTGGCCCGTGGAATAGTTCTGGGCTGGGAGCCTGCCACTTGCCCTCTTCCTTCCGGGGTCCTCCCAGAGTCCCAATCTCCCTTCTTGTTTAGCTTCCATTTCATATGGTATTGTTCACCTTTGACGTCACTATCCAAGGGTGTCAGCAACGAATGGGAAAAGTGCATCCACTTCAACAACGTGAGTAATACGAGTCATCGACAATCGGCGAAAGGCACGGAAGCTGGAATGGAGCACACTGACCGTAAAGTGAAGGTTCACAGTACTCTGTGACACGGAATTTGTTGCCCAACCTTGCTGTGTGTATGGCGGCGCTGCAAGGATGATTGTCGTGAAGGGTTCTGCCTTTCAACAGGGCGAGTCTGCTCGCTAATCAGATCACCAGCCAACAATTAAATTTTAAGGACACAGTTGCGCTGCCATTACCACTGTCTATACAATTCGACTGCGGGTTTTAGCGCTAATCCGCTCCCGCGAGTCGGTGAGAAGTGGGGGTTATCCTGGAGGCCGGATGGACTGAGACGAGGCAACCGCGCGTCTCGACAACATCTAAAGCAGTGCCGTCCGTCCGTTATACAGCGGAAATGAGCTGATCGATTCTTTCGTCAATCGTTGCCGTCAAAAGAGAGTTTTACGATTGCTCTGCCTCGAACTTGCTGACGAATCACGGTCATTCCTTGTCTCTTGCTGGGTTACCGCCCCTTCGCGGTGGAAGCTTCCCGAGTTTCATCATGACGGAGCAGAGCCACTTCAAAGCTCGCTTAGCGCAGGCTCGCGCGGTCATATCTCAGAATAGATGCGTATCTGATTTTTTTCTATTCGGAATACTTGCTGTGGTGGGGTCCAGACCCCCGGTTGCCCGATGGTAGTATTGGACCCCGGGCGGATGGATCCAGAATCTCTGCGTTCTGCATGTGCATTAACCTAGTAAATGTTATGAGAATAGGAGATGAGACGTTGTTGATTATGTAGAAGCTGCAGATGGTCTTGAATGTGGCACTGTGGTGATGGGGCGTTGTTCCAGGAATGGCCCGTTAGTACTCGCACCCGAGAATGTGGCGAATTTTATTCCATGGTATTCATCACTCACGTGCGTCTTGTCACCTAGTGCAGTGCTCGGAGAACTGACTAGTATGATCGTTATAATAATTATAGATGAGCATCCCACCACCTCATAGGACCCACTCGGTGAAGCGCAGACCCAATGTCGACCACGTCCAACTCGCTAACTGAGCCGATATACGCATGGGTATACTTTTCCGCCATCATAACAACAACCTTTTACGGTTTCTCATGCATGCAAGCGTGAGTGTACTGCTTATCACACTGAGCGAACGAACTGCGCGCTAATTGATCTTAGCCTTTTCTACTATGTACAGTATGTCCTTCGTTACATGCACTCCTTTCGTTCACCGTGCCCTCACTACAGCTATCAGGATGATCCTATGCAGATGAAAGTTCTCGTGGGTCACGCTGTCGACGAGTAGAGACTCATGATAACACATCGTCCTTTCCAGGTAGGAATTGTATGGTACGCTTCACATTACT
The DNA here is from genome assembly GCA_038094075.1 of Xerocomus spinulosus. Lineage (NCBI taxonomy): Eukaryota > Fungi > Basidiomycota > Agaricomycetes > Boletales > Boletaceae > Xerocomus > Xerocomus spinulosus. The sequence goes on from JBBPTN010000498.1 coordinate 14,583, forward strand.
TCAAGTTTGACTTGTGTTGTTACCGAACTGTCATGATAGGGCATTGAACACTATCCACGAAGGGTTGATCGTTGCCGGGAGTTCGTTTTGCATCCGGTTCAACATTCGAGCGTGCTCCTCAGCGTTCTTCCCACAGCATACAAATACATTGCCGCTGCCTTGGCTAATCCATCGTCGATACCGAGCTGGGCCCCGTAAGTGGTTGCCTTGATGAACCCCCTTTCTCATCCTTCCTCACTCTCCCAGAGAGCTCGCTGTAAGTGGTGATCTACAGCTGAATCACAATTCTGAGGGTGTGGCAATGTTGCGTAGTTGCAGGCCATTTTTACGGTGAACATACTTGTTCTGTGAGTAGAACGGTACTAATATCCCTTAGGTGCTGGTTGCGGTACTCACACAAGGCTTTCTAACGTATCGCATATGTATTCGTGCGTACTACTCGCTTCTGCAGCCCATTAACATCTGTTCACGACCGCCGCAGTCAGTGGAAGGAAGGTTATCGCGCTAGTCGTATGGGTAAGGCATTGCATGCGCACGCACGAATCTTAGTTTTTGACTCCTGCATGCAGTTCGTCCTAGGGATGCTCCAACTGGGTAAGACCTTGTGAATATTTGAGGTTGGCATCTGACATGCCTCCCGTCTAGTGCCCAATATTAGTAAGTTTGAGCCAGTTGCGTCTCGTCACTGGTAGACGCTAATGTCACTCCAAGTTTATCTTGCAAGTACGCTGTATATGGTGAACGGGTTCGTTCATATTCTTCGTTCGTGGATTGCAATTGTTTATGCCCGTTTTTCTCTACGAAGGAATTTGGAAGTTATCAATGT
>JBBPTN010000499.1:0-15266 GCA_038094075.1 Xerocomus spinulosus
GTTGATTAGGCCACCCAAGTCAAAGCCAAAGGCAGCACGCCAGGTTGCTGACTCCTCAATCAATGTGAGAAGTGTGTCTGTCCTGTGGAAGTACTCCTCCTTCCCCCAGCTATTATTTGATTAGCATTACTAAATAAGATGCATAAGAGAAACACACGGAACAACAACCTGCATGCTTTTGGTGTCATCCTCCGCTTCAGCTGCTGGGTTAGGGTTTTCCTTGTCTCTAGTTGACTTAGAAATGGCCTTAGCCTTGCCAGAACTCTTGCTGGTTGATTTTGGGGGCATAGAAGCTCTGGAACTGAGATATATGGGGCTGTAGTTGAGCGAGGATGCCAGCGCTATGTTCCAACACGCACTCTCGCAGTAATTTTAAACTCCGATGGGTGGTGCCGAGAATTGCCGAAATCATACTGCGAAATCCGTGGCTACTGGTTTTGGACTACTAATTCAAAATCCATTTCGAAAACAGCTTGAAAACGGCGCCAAAACGACTGCCAAAATCAACTTTGAACGTCCCTATTGTTGTGATTATCCGACGCTGTTGGTGGGTTCTGTTGTAGGCTGAACAACGGATCAGATTTATAAACATGATGGCAAGCACAGGAGCAAGTTTCAAGTTTGTCATCGACAATAAAGCATGATCCCTGCTGGAACCAAATGGGTTTTGTAGTGAATGTATGCCAGTGACACCGGTTAAAAACATACAGCCACCCAATCATGGTATAAAAGTGATCACATCTGGTTCTACCACACTTCTTTACCCTCACCGGTCTGGAATCTTGTTACACCATGCCTGGCACTCCACTTCCCGACGCCGATTGTCTCCAAGCTCAACAGATGGCAGCTCAAAATCCTGATTATCTTGCTGCATATAACGTTTGCCACACTCTTGAACGCAACCGGCAAGACAATCCGAACGACCTGCGATACTGCAGAGTTCTCGGATTCTTGCTGCTCAATGCCCCCTCGAACAAGGACGTACGTTCTGCGGTCACCAAACGCATATTCGCGTGCGCGAATGACGCCGATGTCATTGAACTTGGCAAGTGGTTCGAAGGTAATCTCCTCGCAGCTTGTGAGTCCGCTTTCCACTCCCGTTATTTGCATGCCAACATTTCCTACTCTCTTCAGTCAGAAAATTTAAATCTCGAACGCCACAACCGAGGAGTCTCCAGACTAGGTCCGATTCTTTCGAGATCGTGTGGAATCAGATGAAAGCCGACATCAAAGAGGCCCCCAAGAACCAAACCGAAGCGAAACGTCAGGTTAGTGGACGTCCACCTCCTTCATCCTAATCCTCGTTTCTGAGTGTTTATGTTGCATAGGCTTTGATCCGAGATGGCGGGAGATGTGTCGTGACGGGCGCGATTCACGAGGGAGGCCCTGCCGACGACTCGGATAATGTGGATGAAGACGCTATCTACCTCCATACGGAATGCGCACATATCATTCCAGCATCTACATTTTACGGCGTGACTGAAAAATCCGACAGCAATAACAAAGTGAGTGGCAGTAGCTTCACATGTTTCAGTGGAGCACTCATGACTAGGTATTCAGTTAGGCGATTCTTCTGCTCTGCTGGGAACTCTATCAATGTTCGGCTACAACATCGAGGAGATCAATGGAGAGAAGGTTCATGCCTTGACCAACGTCATCACTTTGGAAAAGAACATACACGACGCATTTGATCGGCTTCAATTATATTTTGAAAGCACAGTGAGTCCCTGAATATGATTTTTTGCATGTCACTTATCGTACTTAGCCTGAGGAGAATTATTACGAAGTAAAGATGTGTCGTCGTAAGCCCAGGAAGTTCCAATATCACCAGCGTCAATTTGTCACATTATCAACCGAGGATCCCATCCGTCTTCCCGTCACATCACCTGAATTGCTCGCCTTGCATGCATGCTGCTGCAAGGTGGCCTACCTCTCTGGCGCTGCTGAGTACATAGAGAAGGTTTTTCGTGATGGAGATGATGCAGGCACGCTGGCCAGTGATGGGAGTAAGGCCGATTCTCTCGGCTACAGGCTTGTCAGGGAGTTGGCGAGCTCCATCGTCCAAGTTCAGGGTTGATGAATACCCTGCATATACATACCAATAGTACCTGTACATGTGTTACTATAGCCTGTCATCTCATGGTGATTGCCTCCGATTTCTCGCCGTTATGGCCTAACCAATAGTCTGCATGACTTGCAAATGGAAGCACGACGCTCTCCTCGTGATCACGACTGTGAGGGTACCCCGCTAGCGAATACATATAACGATGATGAGCCTGAACCAACCACGCTGCGTTGACTTTTTTCCTTTTCTAACTTTTCCCTTCCTCCAGAGCGCTGTGTGATACAGACGCACAGAACATAAAGCATTCTGTGTAGGCAGGCTACCAGGCCACGATCCGACCAATGTTCCCCCTGCCCAACCCGAGTGGTCTCCATTCGCCGTGTTCGTCGTACGTGGCCCTTGTCCCATGGACACGACTGGCTGAACACCAATGTCCTCGACGGAGCTGGACCCGAGGATGATGTCTAGCATCGTGCTTGTGTAGTATGGCGACCACCGTTCTCTGGTGTCTGGTTCCGACCTACTGCACGTGGCCTCCTCCCCGATACCCCATGCTCGCTGGACGTTTTTCACGGTGCTGCGGACAATTCAGATATGGAATACTTGCACCCCGGAACTGGTACAACGCCCGCTGTGTGGACACGTCGGATTTGGACCGTTCGATGGATCACAATGCAGTCCCGCGGTATTCCTGTGCCGAAAAAAAAAACGGCGAACGTGTCCTACTCCACCCTCACCCTCGATCAACCACACCAACTACAGGATGCCAACCCCATAACGAGAATCACGCATGGTGAGGATGCACAGTCACCCTCGTCGCCGTGCATCTAGGTGTCGCTGCCTCACGGAACCGTGCGCCTCCCTTCTTCCGCCTAACCTACTCATCTGATCGGCCAACCTTGCCTCGTTCTCTTTTTCATCACCGCCAGTGCTTCTTTGGGGGCACCACATATCAGGTGGTCTATCTCGGCCGTTTCCCATTTCTCTCATGAACGATCCGATTGCGTTTTGGTAAACCCCGAGCGTAACCCCATTCGAATCTCTGGGACGATGCACGCGCCGAGCCCTGCCGATCACCGTAGACGGACGGGTCACGGGTTTCGAGTGACAGCAATAGGCTCCACTGCACGTCTCGGGTAGTACACCTCAACTGCCAGCGGTCTCACCTTGCAACATGGCAGTGCTCCTCGAGGTTTCCACAATGATTCGATGTAGGACCTCGTGTGTGCACGGTTTGTCTCGTCATTGTTTGCCGAGGATTGTTCGATGAGTCAGGGCTACGACACGGGGAATCGGCTGGAAGGGACCTACAGTGTTTGTTTTTCGCCTATTACAGCCGCGAGATGATCCATGGTCGAATCACGCTCTACTCACCCGCGTCTGCTTGCGCATTGTTATCATTGATCGCAACTTTCTCGACGGGGGACGCGGTATCCGTACGCTCGACGTCCGACTTTCGCTTCGTGATGGGTGCGAGATGGAGGTGGTGGCAGATGGGAAAGCCGAAAGCCACATATTGATGGCCGTGTGTGCTGCCCTGGTACGTCGCCCACCAAGCATAAACAACACTAAATAGGGGTTCGTGTTCGAAATCCATAAAAAGCCCCACCCTGGACGCATTTACACCCTCAGCCTCTGGCGTTCCAACCATCCGTGTCACCATCCTCCCTTGCAGCGATATGCAGACTGTCAGTGGCGATCCCTTTTGTGTTATCCAGGCCTGCGTGGCTTACCGTGCTGATCGACAGGTCTTCTCTATCCCCATGAACGATGCATGCTGCAAAGGCGGCGAGACTTGCAAGTGCACCTCTGCGTACGTCCGATTCTCGTTCACCATCTTTCATCGTTGACGGGTGCTGTACCCGATTCCAGTTGTGACTGCAGCTGTGGTGACTGCAAGCACTGAATGTGCGTCCACCGAGACCACATGTTTTTCATTGTTTTCCTGTCCCGTGTTTGTAGGCAGAGTGGCGAGGCGAGGGCGCTTTATGTTTATTTTCTTATGGTGTACTATTCCCAGATGCAGGGCGTCTCCTCCAATCCGATCATGATCATGATTTACCCGCTAGATCCCGAATCCGTTGAGTCTTGCTAGAGTGAGTCGAATGAACACACCAAACCGACAACGCCGAGAAGAACCAAGTCCATAGCCCAATCCTGGGGCGCAACGCACCCCTCCTTCCTTTACGACACGACGCTCTCACGTCTTGGATCAGATCCAATCCCCCTGGTCACCCTAGCCCCCGCAAGGGCCCCGACCACCATCCCCACCGACCACACCCACCCCAGGCCATACCTCTTTGCCCACCCCAAGCCGTTCACGCCCGTGAACAGCGTACTGACCACGACAGGGCCCACCGCACGCCCGACGCACATGGCAAACTGCACCAGCCCGTTGCTCCTGCCGAGCGCACCCGACGAGGGCGCGTGCCGCTTGATAAGCAACATGCTCAGACTGTGTGGGATAGCACCCATCTTGGAGAGTGCGAGCAGCGTGAGGAGGCCTGTCCAGACGAGCGCAGAGGCGCCTGCTTTGGCGATGGACGGCTCAGAGGTCCGTGTGCGAACGGCCATGTTGAGCAAGGGTAAAAGGCCGAATGCGAGGGGCCAGATGTACATGCACGCATTGTATGTCTTGGCGTAGTCAAAGCGCCGCAGGATGTATGGCATGGCGAAGAGGCGAAGGAGGACTGCGAGCATGCCTGCGAACGCGAGTGCATTCCCGATCGAAGCAGGCTGTGAAAGAGGGAGAGTACAAGGGAATATGTCAGGCATAGGAAAGGTGATCTGAACGCTCACCTCGAGGCCCAACCCGCCCGCATCAATGGGCGTGTAGCAAAAGAGGGTGAAAACGACATCGAATGCGAGACTCAGGAAAGTGAGGGCGAAGCCGGAGATTGTCAACGCTCGTATGGCGGGCATCGAGAGGAGCGCAATCACACCAAGATGTTCAGCCGCACCTGAATCTTCATTCGCATTTGATTCGGGAATGGATGAAGGGTGTGCGTTAGAAGCAGCTTTCCGTTTATTCGGCAGTGTCTGTGGAGTAATATCAGTGCATGGTTTCTCCGTGTTCTTTCAAACCCATACCTCTTTAATGAACATATACCCTAGCCCTGCCCCACAAAGGGCACACGCAGCACCGACGACACACGGAGGAAGATACGGATGTTCCACAAAGACACCCCAAGAAAAGTACTCTGGGTATCTTGTCCCAGCGTTCGCCAACGTCCCACCAATAAGCGGTCTACACACTTTCTCAAACACGCTTGAAAGTCAAGGGAAAGAAGAACAAACCCGATGACGGTGCCAACTGGCCACCCGAGACTGTACAAGGGCACTGCAAGGTCTTGGTTGGTGTCGTCCGTGATCTCGGCCAGGATGGAGTGTATAACGGCCACGTTCCCCGCGACCAATCCGCCTAGAGACACCACGATCCTGAGCAACAGCGATCGACAAGTGGAGCGTAACTGACCGAGAAACCTGGACACCACAATGCCCACAAACGAGGTAGACAACCCAAACGTGATGGTCGTCACCGCGATGCCAACAAGACCAGTAAACACGACCGGACGCCTGCCAACGGTATCTTTATATCCTATCGTGAGTATATGCGCACAGTGCGGGTATATGCGGTGCTAACCCGATATCCTGCCCCATTGGTAGACCGAGAATACCTGTGCGAGCGAGTATGCGCTCTCCTAGTGTCCAGATGAAAGTCAATAATCCATCGTAAAAAACCAATCCGTACGTACGACCAGACCGCTATAAAACCCGACCCGTTCTGGTTCAGCAACTTTTAAATCAGCAAGGAGTTGGTTGATGTAGGGGAATATCTGTTGATAGGCAATAGGATCGACTATGCGGACTGCGATGAGGGCACCGAGTTGCGCTTTTGGGAGTGGTGTCGGTGATGGTCGGTGGACGGTTTCTTCGTCCTCCTCATGTAGGAGGCGCGTCGACTCGCTCGGTGTGCCAGGTTCGTTCGTCATGGGGAGTCGAAAACCCACCGGTGATGCAGTCAGAGCGTCCCCTTGGCCTTACAGAACCTGCCCTAGTCCCTGGGGCAGACACGTTGTTACATCGTGGTCACTTTGTCGTTTGCCGATGATACGTGTGGATTCACGATGGAGTACTGGACTTTGGCCACCGAGCTAGTAGGACCCCTGCCACACGGTAACCCCTGAGCCATGCCATTTCGCAGTGGCAGTACTGTACAAGTCATGCACACCAGCCGTCGATAGCTAGTACGACACAAATACCAACTTACCACAAGACTCCATCCAGTGCAGCACACGATGACAAGGACAGCACCATGATGGCAAAAGTTGGACACGTCTCCACAGAATAACTTTACATCACACGCTAGGAAACGGCCTCACCCCGCGCGACGATCCCACCTACGCCTCACCTACACGCCTCTTTACACGTTCATGACGGAAAATACAAGCTCAAGAACGCTCAGTTCTTGCAGTCGGCGCACTTGCAATCACACCTAGACAGGTCAAGCGATCAACGGCGTGCGTTGGTCGTGCACATGAACGAAACGTACTCGGTCTTGCAGTCGCAAATCTTCTTGCCAGAGCAGCACACCTGGTTGACAGGGATAGCGACAACCTACAAAAACACCCCCAATGCGCACCATCAGTCGCTGCAACAAGCGCACAGAGGTAAATGTCGTCACTGACAGTCTGCATGATATAGGGCGAGTGGATGGAATGTGGATAAAAAGGGCGGGTGAAGGTGTCCGAAAACAAGGCGGGGGATTTTATACGTCGTACCGTTTGGCGTTATTTACGAGGCCCCTGATCATGCTATTTCGGACGGTGTCGTGTTGTGGAGTAAGTCTTCCCCTTTCCCTCCAAGGCCGAAACGGACGTGATCGGATGAAAGATACAGATCAGTAGTGACAACCGCGATATTTTCCCTATTCGCTAACGAGATTCAGCCAAGGAGAGAGCTGGGAAAAATGTTATGTGACGGGCAAGCGCAGAGGTAAAAGCCGATCAGACAGGTGTCATCTTACCGATAATCCGCGCCGCAGACAGTAGTCGAATCGATAACAAGTCCATTTCGTCGAGTTCGCCATGTATCGCATCGACGTAACCCTGTCATGACTCACCACGTAGGCTCCTCCACAATGAGAACAAGAGAACCGACAGTTCAGTTCAGACGAGATTGAAATGATGATAAGCACTGCCCTCAGGAAGTTTACGGCAATGAGAGACAACGCACCGACTTGGTCTGCCACCATTGGAAACTTGTGACCCATTTTCTGGGCATCGCGGCGCCGCAGTCGCCACTCCGCCTCCACATGCATCAGTACTCGAGAGGGGCGGAAATGAAGCTTCCAGGAAACATCCGAGATGGGTCACTTACTGCACATGAGTATGAGAATACCCTCCTGATAGCGGGAATAAAGGTACTAGAACGACATGTTGCCATCAGGTCAAAGTTCAATGTCTCTCGGGTCAACCAGTGGACGATATTCATCACGCAGGCCATCAACTGTGGGAACGTGTGTCGCGTAGATAGTGACCACGGGTGTGACCAGCGAACCCTTCTCCCACTAAAGTGGGAGTCGGGGATCCCCTGAAAACGTCAGCCAATGAACGCCACTCGTCTCAAACGTACACACATACATTTCGGATACAAGCAGAGAACAGAATGAAGCAACGTACATTGAAATGCCAAGACCTAGCAGACGATCACGTTGGGGCAAACATTGGTCGTGCCCACCAATATGAGACGCTTGCCCATCCTAGAGGAGCCATGGATGCAACGGTGTCGTCTGAACTAGTCAGGAAGCATCCTTAAAATCAGTGCATTAAATATCGATGTGCAGATATAGAGACTGCACAGCAATCGTCACATGAAAACACACACAAGTGAACGCATACAGAAAACAGAGATCCAAAAGACAACATACCAGCACACAACACATTCCATCGAAAAAGCATACCCGGTCTGTAGTCGTACCACCGCTCCACCCCATCCATCCTACACCGGAATATTCTCCTTGCGCCCGAGGACCTCCTTCAACGGGCTTTCTGCTCTCCTCCCGTTTGCGAGTTTTCCCTTGCCGACCTCCATCTCGAAACTGACGTCCTCCATCAAACTCCACTCCTCTTCTGGCATCTGGTCCAGTAGGCTCGGCTGATTTTTCAAGTTGATTCTAATCGGGCTCTCCGTCTCCTCCGCAACAACCCCAAGCCCATTCCCAATCCTGCTCAGATACGATTTGGCCCTTCCCAACGGCCCAGACGCTGTCCCTGAACCCGAACGCGAGATGGAAGACGGCGGGGGCACGTTCCCTCCACCCATCCCCAACGCGTCAAACTTGCTCACAAACGCCGCCAGCGCCCTCCTTTCCTCCTCCAACCTCGTCCTCATCTTCTTCTCCTTGTCGAGTTGCTTCACGAGTTCGTCTGCCCATGCTTCCTTTTCTTCCCGTCGTTTCACCTCTGCAGCAAGTCGGCCCTCCCACTGGCGTTCCACGTCTTCACGCACTTGACGAAGAGGCTCGCCGAGGTTGCTCTCGTACCCTCGTACGACCAGTTCAAGATCTCGAATCGTCTTTTGTTGATCTGCGATGATCTTCTCCTTGTCTGTCTCAGGCGCGTCGGGTGGGACCTCGGGCCGAGCGAGGAGCGCTGCCTCCAACGACAAAATCTGGTTCGCCTGAGACTCTATTTGTCGCCGGGCAGCAAGAAGTTCTTGTTGAAGCTATACGTTCTCATGTCAAGCTGGATCAGGTAGGTACCGCTCGCTTACTGACCTGGTAAGGCGACATATCGAAATCGACCTTGGACGGACTGGTCGGACGGGACTCGTCTCCCTTGTTCTCATCCACAGTCTGACTCGTCAAAATCAGTTTCGTGAGTTGTTGTATCCGCGAGTTCAGGTCTTTCATGGCCTTGGATTCATCCAGTTGCTAAAACACGAGATGCATAAGATATGGCGGCCTGCGAGGGTTGTCTTTTACGAGCCAACGTACCTCTCGCGCACTTAGTCGCCTGTTTCTCTCCGGAGCCTCCGCTTCTCGTTCAGCCAACTTCTTCTTGAGCTCCTCAATCTCCTTGCGGTATCTCTCGATGAGGGCATCAGTGTCCACCACTTCCTTCTTCTTTGCGCTCAACTGCACACGCTTGATGCGCGATGCAAACTGCAGCGTGCTCGTGCTCTCCACAATAGCCCCGACATCTGGGTTCATCGTACAAACAACACTGATACGAGCATCTCCGGAGAGCGAGGGCTGTAGAAGACGCGTGAGCTTGGAGTTACGGTAAGGAACGTGGTCGCTAGTTGTAAGGCGGTTGAGTTTTCGGTTTGGACTTTGGGACACTGGCATACTTTTTATTCTTGGCCGCATTCTCAGCGAGAGTGCCAATGACGCTTCCGAGCGTGAGGAGACTAACGAAACCCATCAAACAGGTCACGCCTAAATGGTACCTCAGAAACGCACCTCGTATTGATATACTTGCCTTCCCGTGTTCGCTCCTTATCCGATGTTGCCTTTTCAGATCCTGCAAGATCGATCAAGCTCTGAGAAATTTATCAACATGGCTCTTTATGGAGGCAAGTGTTACCTTACCAAAACGGACATCTGTACGCTTCTTCCTCCGATTGTCTGCAATCTGGTTCCTCCTGGTGTTGGCGGTCTCAATCCTGGCGTTTGCCTACCACTCGACTCCGCCTTCCCTTCGCCTCTTTCTCTACTCTCGACTACGAGTCTGAACACGCTGTGACTCCGACTACTCCTTTCGTTCCAGTCTGTACTTGCAGTCCTGCGGTGCCTTTCGCCTCTTTCCATCACTTCGCGCACTCCCTTGAGACTTGTTACAACTTCCTCTCGCAGGGGTGCCAGGATTCCCTGGCCGATAATTTGTACAGGTTGTGTCGCCGACACCGAAGGAGGTGAGAGTAGATCATAAATCGTCTCGTTGTAAATCTCAAGGTAAGAACAGCGAAGCAAATATTCGCGTGTGGGCGTCCTTCTGATGTAAGAAAAGACATCCTTCATGGCTCTGGGAATGATACCCGGCTGGTCTTCATTTCCGGACTAACGCTTATACTGAGTGCTCGAGAGACGCTTGTGCCTAAAAGTACCCACCAGAGTGAATGTCTTGCCACTGGCGGTTTGACCGTAGGCGAATATGACGGCATTGTATCCTTCCATAGCAGCACATACGTGGCTCCTTGCGACCGCGTTGTACACCGGTTTGTTTTCAGACCCTGTGAGCACCTCGTCGAAATGAAATTCTGGAGAAGAGACAAGGGCCGTTTTGGCATGTTGCGGTAAAAGTTTGATAGCATTTGGAACAGAAATGTCCCAAGCATCCTGACCAGCCGTCGGGCGAATCCTTGGAGAAATCGTCGATCGAAACACACTGCATATAATTGGGGAACAAACCGAATGGAAACGAGAACCTTGTCTTCCTTGCCGTATTCGGGGGTGGGTATCTGGCTTTCATCAACGTCCCCGGAAACGTCCCCTGGCTCGAGCGTTTGAAAGTCGACAAGTGCCTCTTCTGGGTCTATCCTGCTCACGTCCATAGACATGTCTCCGGGACCCGCGTATAATCCAGGCGCAGGACTGGTCCCTCTTGGTGTGGAGGGTGTCTTTGGCCGAGACCCATCCTTTGTTGGTGTCCCTGGAACGGGTGCAAGAGATGTATGCGCGGGTGCTTTGGTAGTCCGAACCCGAGACTCTGACGAGAGTGATGCCTTGTATTTCTTCGTGGTGCTGAACACCGAAGGCGTGGCGAGCTCACCACCAGCGGCGACAGAGAGAGGTCGCTTTGGCGTGAAAGGCGTTAGGCGCGCTAGTTTAGACGTCGAGGGTGTGTCCATAAAGGCTTCGCTGTGGGTATTTTTCTTTGTGTTTGCTTTTGCGTTTGTTCCCGGAATTGTAGCGGTCGTCGTAGGTATCGCTAGGGATGACCTCCTCGTCGTCGTCGTCAGAGGTGTTCGTGAAAGTAAGCTGGGTTTGATCAACCCTGGGAAACCGAACAGGACGCGTGGGGGAAGAGTCGACGCGTCTTGATCACGTGTGTCGGGATCACTCGGCTTTGGCTTTGGATGGAGCTCTTGTCCCGACATTTCTACAGGGATGGGCTGGTCTGTTGGTGGTAAAATACGATATGTAGTTGGCATCGAGCTAGTACGCGAGACTGCGTGCCCCGGCTCAGGTCAAGCGAATACGTCAATGTATCGGGTAAGAGCCTTGAAATTCAGTACTATGATTCAGGTATTGTAGGATATCTGCAAGTATTCCACTGATACGCGATGCATCCGGGGATGCACTCGCAAGGACTCTTGGAAAGGGAGAATGAACGTATGTAACTCGTAGCGTGCAGTCTACTTCACCTCTTCCGCATTGGGTGACCTCCGCCTTCCTCTGTCAACATCGCCAATTGGTGCTCGATCGTCCATTCCTCGACCCCCTCTTTACCTTTGCGTAACCGTGCCGACAAATCCTCCTTCACCTCTTCAAACTTTTGCTCTAGGACCTTTCCATGGTTGTGTGCCAGCCGACAAAGAATTATTGCATAGTGCCACGCGCCCACCGCCGTAGAGATGTCCAACCTTTCCACGAGCTGTTCAAACATGTAGACAAACTGTCCGCACCGTCAACGCGCACCTGCGTCATAAACAGCTCACGTACATTATCCTCTGAAGAACAGCCGCTGGGAGCACCACAATAGGACCGTCGGTCTGCACACCGTATACAGGCATGTTGCTGATGCCAAGGGCCTGAAGGAATTTGACAAATGCAGTGAGGTACATCCTCAGTTGGTTCGTACCCTTTATCAAATTGTCTGATGCCTGCTTGTACTCGGCCGTCAGGATGGGCAGTTTAAGGCATGCGCCATGACTATTCGATCCGATCTGGAGCTTCTGGACTTGAGAGGCCAATGCGTCTGTCGGGTCTGTCGGGACGACCTACTCTTCGACCGGTGGTGAGGACGATGGAACTGAGGAAGAGGGTATATTGTATCGTGTTCCCCCCATCCATTCTGCAGCACCGGTGGGAACATCCAGCGCAGTCAAACGGTCCATCGATTTCTTTGTTGATGGTTTCTTCATGCCGAAATTGAGTCTAGCATTGAATTTTCCGAATTCCTGTCCTTGGTCCTCTCTCCAGATGGAGTTTTCTTAGCGGCATGGAAAAGCTAGAGTTCGTGAATGTCGTCGGATGAGATGTCTGGAAGTTCGACCAGTAAACGTCCTAACGCATCACATCGCCCCGTCGCCGGAAGCAGGCGAAGCATCGAGACGGTGAACGCTTCTTGTTCTCTTTTGACCGTTCTTCTCCAGGCATACCATTGCGAGGCGGGATACGTATTATTCTCTCCTTCCATAACTTGAGTGAGGGTACCACCACGTTTCAGTACCCAACTGGATAGGTCATCGGAACTACGCGAGAGTAGCTTCATAAACGATACTTCGAGGCCATCCATAAAAGGATATTTCAAGAAATCGCTTTTCAGTAGGCGAAGGGTGGTCTCCAGCCTTGTTGGTCGTTCGTGTCAGACACTGTATCTCGATCATAGTCACATACGTACATTGGCCGTGCAAGGGGATCCTCGACACGAACAACCGCCACGTCCGTCAGACTACACATAGTATCACTCTCGCCCGGTTCAATGAGACGTATGAAGAAGTCGAACAATAGGCGGTCATGATCGACACGCCATGACCCTTCATTCATGCTCTTCGATAACTCCCTCTTCTCCCGAGATCGATGGCATGCCCGAAATATCGCAGAGAAACTCCTTTCTAGAACGTGTAGATCCACAGGAAACGCATTCGCAGGAATACGCTTCATCTCGTCCAGTCTGCGCTCCAGTTTGGCTACATCCTCCAAGAGTTCGTGTATGTAGGGCTCGAGTGCAGCATCCACTGATGGGAGATCATTCTGATGCATGGTGAGTCACTTCTCTCATGGACTAGACAGGAGTACATACTCTGTTGTGCCAAGACTCGGGCCAGATGAACCCCGTCATATCTTCGTATTCCTTGCGGAACGTTAGATCAGACGGAATGCATTGCGGAACCACCCGGTGGTCAAACATCCACCGGAACACCCTGTGGTCGGCCTTCTCGCTGGTCGCAGCAAATCTGGAGAACAAACATGACGAACCAGCACAATTGGTGTTAGTTCACACTCACTCAGAGCACGCGAACGGTGAACGAAGGGTAGTGATGCTATCCGTTCCTCCGTGTGGATCTCGAACCTCTCTAGAAATTATTTATTGAGTCATGACTCATCGCTCAGACAATTCTTCAAAACCCACGGAATCGAGGAGCTCTCCCCCTTGGATGAATTTGGCGAAGACCCCATGCTCCTTGAACCACAATAAACACGGTCTGACCATGGAATTGGAAATGTAACCCTCACGATGTTTTCATAGATGTCGATCGTAGAGATGATCGCTTCGATGTTGCAGACCCAGATCTGCAGGATCATCAAGTCAGATAAGGACACAGGGCAACTCAACAGAGAGCAGTGATCGTACGAAACAACTCTCTCTTTGCATTCCGAATATTGCTGATACTCGGCCATTGCATAATCACATCTCGGCTAGGATCTGAACCCTGATTTTGCTGTGGAATCCCCGTATCGATTCGCCAAGCAAGAGACGAATCGCATCCTGTCCTGCTGACAACTGCACACACACCCTGATGGTGTCGCGGATGCCAGATATATGTGGCTCTAGACCACACAGTAAACAGGACACTGCTAGAGCAGCCGAGGGTGATGATAAATCAAAGGCGATGGGCGTTTCTATCCCTCCAAGATGGACCCGTTGCTGAATCGTCAGACAGCGGCATAAATCAGAACCATTGAACTGACTCACCAGGACATGGTCCGAGGGTAAGCTATCCTCGAGCCATCCCACATATAACCTGATGACTGTATCATACTTTGAGAACCGTATGCCCACCAGTGGATTGTTGATGTGCCACACATGCCGCTGGTAGAGCAAGCTAGACATCAACATCGGCAACTGCTCCTCGTCCGCCATGCAGAGAACAGGTGTATGCAGTGGTAATGAACGACTCGCAAGGAAGTGGGCCTGGAATTGTGGCGGAAGTGGATCTTCCTCCTCCTCCTCCTCCTCCTCCTCCGTGTATTATCGTTTCCTCGCACCAGTCAAGAAATTCGGACATTGTGAATGGATGGACGGATGGATTGGGAGAGTTGGAGCCCCTGTTATCGCCGGGTCGATGCTCGAGGTCGGAAACATCCTCTTCGACAGGCATCTCTTCACAGAGGGAGATGATCAGAGGTGCTAGGAAACTCTTGGACATGTATTTCAGAATTGGAATGGGTCCCCCGCTGAAATGCCGGGGAAGTACGACCGGAACGTCGTCTCTAGACGAATAGCTCGGTCACACATGATAAGAAGGGAACGAGAGCGTACTGACAACATGGAAAGTCCCAGGTTGACATTCAAGACGGCATTGCGAACGAGGATGCAAAGAAACGATGCCTTTGGAAATGGTGTCCCCGTTGCTCGCTCGGTTCCCAAGACAGCTTGAATCCGGGCACAGTCAGCGAGAGCAGTGTTGAACACGGCGTGCAGACGTCGTCGACAGTCATCGTCATTGACACTCTCCGTCTCGTCTCAAATACCATCTTGAAACGCGTCTTCGGGGAGTTCGAGAACGTGCTCGTTCGCATACGAGACAGGATCCTTTTGAAGAATACCAGTTGGTGTATTGAAGGACATGGCACAACTCACTGATTTCAACCAGCTGGGTAATCTGAGCTTGTTCTGCAGAAATTCGGACAAACTGTAAGACAGAAAATGGCAACAAAGATGCGTCCTCATGATAGGACACGTCTTGTCGTATGAGCTCGACGTATGGGTCCATGTAGTGATCGGGAACACAGCCACTGTGGTTCGTTGTCACACCAGTGGCACTCTGAGTAGGAAGGTATCGGACCTCGGGAAATGTTCCCTATCATCACACCGCTGGTATATCTTTCTTAATTCCTACTACAGGTTTGCGGTCATGTTGGTGTCCGAGAAAATGCTTGCAGTGACTCATCTTACCCTCACTTTATTCCCGCTAAGGTAACTTAGTGGGTTCTATGGGGTGTTTGCCTATGCCAGCAACTTGCGGTAAACCTTAATTTTTGCACTTTGTATTTGTTTATATTTACATATCCTTTTATGGGGCTACTGTT
>JBBPTN010000500.1:0-15210 GCA_038094075.1 Xerocomus spinulosus
ACAAATCAAACATTGCTACTTTGGATGCTTCAGATTTTTACCCAGGAAAGATGCTTTGACATCTTCTTCGCATCATGTACTTGTAGGATTACCCAATGAACAAACTTTGTGTCTCCTAGTTCACCTACAAAACAAGTACTAAAGCATTGACACTATTGCTCTTGTTGATTGTGGAGCAACAGGAAACTTTATAGACTCTAAACTGGTCCCTCACCTCCATACCTCCATCCATTGTCTTCCTTGCCCCATCACTGCTTACAATGTAGATGGTGTTATGATCTCTTATCTTTTCCCTAATATCCTCCTCTTTCCTTATGAGATTCCTTATCATGCCATGCCCTAGACCATTTCTTACCACTTTCATCATGTCCTTCTTCTCCTAGGACCCTTCTTTGCTTGTTATATTGTTGATTAGTCTTTATCTTGATTGGACAACAACTCTGCAAGTATCTTCTCTTTATAAATACTTAGTCAGGCTTTTTCTTTTATTTTCTATACTGTTCCATGCTGTGCATTCCACAGTATAAATACCATGCTGCCATGTACATTAGTTTCCCATACTTGATCTGTGCTTTTCCACGCATCTCTCGTGCCCTCTGTGTCCTCTGAGTCCTTGTCTCTGTTCTTGTCCTTGTCTTCTAAGTCTATCTCAGAATCTAAGTCTCTATCACCTTTGTCTCTGACTTGATCTCCTAGCTTCGCAGGTTCTGTTGACCTCTTTGTGAGAGTCCAACCGCTGAGAGGTTGTTGAACAACACAAGTGTGCATTCAGTGTAACAGATGGTACTCTGAATCATAAAGGGACCATCAAGTTTACCATCTCAGCCAAAGCCATCTTCCCTTCATCCACAGACAATGTTCAACTCATGATCACCTCTCTGGGTAAATAGCAGGTCATTCTTGAGATGCCTTGATTGAAGAAATGGAACCCTGGCATTAATTGGATCAACAAGACTATCTCCATTGCCCATTCCACCCCCCAGAGCATCAATTGTATTACACTCTCTACTCAGTTGGCCCAGCAAGAAGCACCTAAAGAACAAGAAGTTCCAGGATGGTGCAAAGACTTTACTAATGTCTTCTCAGAGAAGATCTTTGAGACTTTACCTCCTCATTGCCTCTATGACCACACCATTGATCTCAGGCCCTTCTTTGTTTCAAAGATCACCAAAGTTTATTCTCTTAATCTGGCTGAGAAACAAGCCTGTAAAGACTTCATTGATGAAAACCTTAAAACTGGTCGCATTGTCCCATCCAAATCCCCCAAAGCCTCATCCTTCTTTTTTGTCCCTAAGAAGAACAGCACCCTTCACCCTTGTCAGAACTACAGATACCTCAATGCTCACACCGTTCACAATGCCAATCCCCTTCCTCTCATCTCAGATCTTATTGATGACATGAAAGACTCTACCCTGTTTATCAAACTCAATATCCATTGGGGTTATAACAACATTTGTATTCATGAAGAAGACCAATGAAAGGTGGCATTCATCACTCCCCTTGGGCTTTTTGAGCCCACAGTCATGTTTTTTGGCCTTGACAATGCTCCTCCCACATTTCAGAGCTTCATGACCCACATCTTCACTGACATCATTGCTAAAGGTTGGCTGAAGATTTACATGGATGGTATTGGTATTCACATCAATGGGGATCTGGCATTACATCATGAATAAACCCTCCATGTCTTCTAACATCTCAGAGAACATGGATTATCCCTTAAAATTAGCAAATGCTTATTTGACACCCCCAAGATGGAATATCTTGATATAATCATCAGCCAAGGGGTGGTTGAGGTGGACCCTGTCAAACTAAAGGCAATTGCTGATTGGAAACCCCCAACACTGGTCAAAGGCATCCATACTTTCTTGAGTTTTGCAAATTTCTATCACAAATTCATCCCCAACTTCTCCAATGTCATCACTCCTCTTGTTCTCCTTACCTATAAGAACAAACCCTGGGTCTGGACCCCCCTCCAGGAATGAGCTTTCTTAGTGCTTAAGTCCTTCTTCTGCTCTGCTCCAGTTCTCTCCCTTCCTGACCCATCTGGACCATTCTCTCTTATGACAGATGCCTCCCTTCTTGCTGCTGGTGCAGTACTTCTACAACCCAATGTCAATGGTGACCTCCATCCTTGTGCTTACTTTTCCAAGACCTTCAGTCCTGCAGAGCAAAACTATAACATCTATGACTAAGAACTCCTTGCAGTTATCCTTGCTCTGAAGGAATGGTGCAACTATCTCCTTGGTACAGCTCACCCAGTCACCATTTTCACTGACCACAAGAACCTTTCCTACCTTAAAGAACCTAGGAAATTATCTTGTCGTCAGGCTTGCTGGTCTTTCTTTATGCAGGACTTTAACATCCTCTGGAAGGTTACTCTGGGCACCCAGATGGATCCTGCTAATGCTCTCTCTTGCAAGGATTCCATTAATACCTCCCAGGACAACTTCACACCCATCCTATCAGACCCAGCCATCATTTCAGCTTTGGATCTTTCCCTCATGTGTTATATCCAGTCATCCTCTACATCAGATCCTTTAGTTCAGCAAACTCTCTCTGCCTTACAGGATGATTCACCCCTCTTTCCTTGTTCCTCACTCACAGATTGGTCCTTCAAGGATAATAAATTGTATTTCCAAGATTGCCTCTATGTTCCTCCAGACCAATGCTCATCCTTACTCCATTTCCTCCATTCCTCACCCACTACTGGTCATGCTGGCCAATTTCACACCAAAGCCTTGGTAGAAAGAAACTTCTAGTGGCCTGGTTTGGCAACTTTTGTTCGAAATTTTGTTGCTGGATGTGCTACCTGCCAACAATCCAAAGTCAACACCCATCCTGTTGTTCCCCCTGTTTCTCCCATCCCATCCTCCTCATCTCTTCCCTTTAAGCAACTCTTGGTCAATCTCATCACTGATCTCCCACTTTCCTCTGGATTTGATTCAATCATGGTTGTGGTAGACCATGGCCTTACAAAGGGGGTAATTCTCCTCCCTTGCAACAAAACTATTAATGTGGCTGGAGTTGCAAAGCTCTTCTTTAACAATGTGTTCAAACGGTTTAGTCTCCATGATTCCATCATATCTAATAGAGGCACAGTTTACATCTGCATTTGCTTAGGGGCTAGCAAGACTCCTACAATATAATGTTTGCCTCTCTACTGCTTATTATCCCCAATCTGATGGTCAAACTATGCAAACCAATCAAGAGCTCGAAACATATCTTTGCATCTTTTGTTCCAACAATCCCCATGCTTGGGTTGACTTCCTTACTACTGCCGAATTCCACCATAACTCTGTCCCCCATAGCTCCACCAAGGTATCTCTGTTCTCACTTCTCCTTGGTTACAAATCAAGGGCATACCCTGTCCTTGGAAAGACATTCCTCCCTGCCCTCTCTAACTGACTAGACTCTCTTGCCAAAGCCAGAGAAGAGGCATTAGCTGCACATGACTTTGTTACACCGAATGCACACTTGTGTCATTCAACAACCTCTCAGCAGTTGGACTCTTATGAAGAGGCAGTAGCCTTGCTGGAACAAAGGTCTGTGTGAAACATTGCTGGGGAAGTCCTACACCTAGATAGGTGGGACAAGGAAGATACTTGATCTTTTGTTATGCAAAATGCACACTTGTGATGTTCTAGCAACCTCTTCACAGTCGGACTCTCACAAAGAGGTCAACAGAGTCCATGGAGCTAGGAGATCAAGACTAGGACTAAAGCTATTGAGGCTTTAAACTCAGAGAAGACTCTGAGGGCAAGTTCAAGGACTTAAGGTTCAAGAGACACAAGAGATGTGTAGAAAGATGTAGATCAAGTGTGAGGAACTATTGTACATGGCAGCATGGTATTTATAATGTGGAATGCACAGCATGGAACATTATAGAAAAGAAAAGAAAAGGCATGACTAAGTATCTATAAAGAGAAGATACTTGTGGAGTCACTGTCTGAATAAGACAAAGACTAATCAATGACATAATAGGCAAAGAAAGGTCCTAGAAGAAGAAGAACATAACAAAAGCGATAGGAAATAGCCCAAGGTATGGCAGTATAAGGAATCTCATAAGAAAACAAGAGAATGTCATAAAAGAGATAAGAAATCATAACAAAAAAACAGCAACACAAGATATGCATGAATTGTGTAAATCAAGTATGATGAAATATTGTATAGGGTAGTTGTTACAATTCCTTTCTTGTTTCCTCACTGCATTATTCTTTTTCCTTTACTAGACTTATCTACTGTCTTGACCTTTGACAATCTTGCTTATGTTCTAGTCCGTTCCATCACAGACCTTTCCTTCTATAATATTCCTTCATCTTCCACCAGATGGATCATCATCCAATCATATTATTTCTTCATATCATATGATAATTTCACTTCCTTTTACATTCTACTTTCCCATACCTTGCTAATTTTTATAAGTAGCACAGTATAATACAACAGGAGTTCCAAGCTTGATCTGCTTGGACTTCCACTTTGTGACTATAATAGCATGAATTCACTTCTGTGAACCTTCACATTTGTTGTCTGGTTCTCATTCTTGCTTCACTCAAACCCTTGGCCCTTCTTGTTGTTTCTCTTAAAAGAACTATTAGACTCATTAGCTCCTCACCTTCATTATAGGCTCGTCACTCTTGTCAACATCCAAGACTCAGAACCTAGGACCTCCCCTACACTTCATCTTTCCCCAAGCTCTATGTTAGTCCCTACCTGGGCCTAGCATAACAGCAGTCAGATATATAAGTAATCCATGCTCAGCACAGAATACAATAGAAATAGATGGAAACTAGGAAGTACTAAGCATATATGATAGAATATGCTATGAAGACACTACCCATGAAAGAAAGTAAAAAGGCACAACTATAAAGCAATAAAAGATAAGGAAGACTGTCTAAGGATATATAAGTAGGCAATGGTGAAAGAAATAAGAGATAAGTATATAGAGGCCCCTATCTAGTAGGGACTTATGTGTATATGCTATCTGCTAATCCTCTGACATTGCTGGAGAGAGACAAGGACCACCTAAGGGAGAGGCAGGGTATATCTGCAATGTCTGAGACTGAAAAGCAGCATCCATGCCACTTGAGCCCTCACTCTCCAGACAACACTTCAGAATAGAACAAGAGGATATTAGCAAAAAAATAGGAAATCATAACAATGGCAATAGATTTCATGATGATGGCAGTTGGAAAAAAAGAAATGTGTGAATCTGTTTAAGCTCTGACATGATGTTTACATGTGTATGCTTGTTTATATGTCCAAACAAAGCAAGTATGCTATTGTGTTGTTGAGATCACACTTTTCAAATCAAAAGCTTAAAAACTATTGCAATAAGGTCAACATCCTAAAATGGCCTATATCTCAGGAACCACTATGCCAAATTACATAATCAGCAGCCCCATTTATAGTCAAGAGCATATACCTTATCCCACTATAACTAAGTGGAATTCCCACACACTCAAAGACTACATAGCAGACAGTTCAGATTAGTTAAAAGATTGCAATAATTTTTGAGGTTACTATATCTTTACAAGAAACTATTAACAAAGGCCAAAGTTAGAATGCTATTCTAGATGTTTCTCTATTAACTTTTCTCCAAATCTGTTTGAATATTATAGCAGAAATTACACTGCTACATACCACCATCATGCTTGGTTTTCCCATTTCTTAAGAAGGGTGGCAAGGCCAGCAATGATAAACTAATGTCTGGTCCTTCAAGACAATCAATGGACATTGAACCAGAAAGATGGTACTCTCACAGACCCAATTATAACTGGTAGTCTTTTGGCTGGATTAGCATGAACTCATGGGTTTACTCATAGCAGGTCATGATCTGTCACACCTATCACACCTGTCAGGACCACCCATGTGTCAATTCATGCAGACCTTTCCCAGATGCACCAGTGGGACAGTCTTACAAGCAAGGTAATAATATGTAGTTCTTCACCTAGAATTCCTGTCTTGTAGTCATAATTAAAATACCCTAGAGAGGTGTATAGTGGTGATGAATGATGTTGTACAATCCCCAGGCCCAAGCCCAAGCAGCACATCTCTTAATCTCAAAATCAATTCATTCCTCCATCTCAGCACTCAAATCCACTTGAGTTGGATAGAATGTAATTCTGGTCATAACATGCTACTATAAAACCATCCCAACAACAACATCCCACAAAGGAAAAGAAAAAAGAGGCATCTAAAGTGAGCAAAAAGACCAGCATCCTGTTCACTAAATCCACACACAAGCACACAAGTATAGTCGAGGGTAAGTAAAGAGGGTCGCAGCTACGTAGGTATCAATATCGGACCAAGAGCGGAAGCGTCCGTCGACGTATTAACAAGTCTTAAAGAGCGACAGGGAAGAAAAGAAAAAGAGAAAAAAAAAAAAAAAAAGTCCCTCGGGTCCCGTTTTACAACCGCTGTCCTGAACTGCTTCTTCCAATGGCTTCCGCACTATATGGATCGTACGGGGCTCGCCCCTCAAAGTCGTCTCTATAACTTGATTGTAGGCTGAGCGTGCTCGCGTTCCATGCCATACTCTGGTTGTCCTGCTGCAATGGCACGAACGCGCTCGAGTTGGACTTGCGTCCTTCGTCCGGCCGTCGGCTCAACGAGGCAGCTCCGCTCGTCGCAAAGCCAGCGCGCGTCGCACCCATCGCATACGCAGCCGAAGGATGTTGACGACTCGCGGCACGCCGTTTGCGCGCGGCCATGATGCCAACGAATGCGCCAATGATTGCAATGGCGCCGACGGCACCAATCACAATGGCCACAATGGTCCCGGTGTGTGAAGACGAACCACTGCTGGTTTGATTGCTGCCCGTTCCTTGTGCCGCATTGTTTTGGACGCTCGCTGGAAGATCACTGACGTCGCTGGTGGGTTGTTGCCCAACTTCACCAGAGCCGACGATGACCATGGTACCGTTGCTCGGGATCCCGCTGACGACGACAAACAGGAGACAAGGTCCGGGAGTGAGAAGATTCGGGTTAGGAGGAACCTGGGAAACATGTAGAGTATACGACCCATCGCTGTTGACGGTATAGGTATTGTTTAATTGAACGAAGCGTTGGCCCATGTTCATAGCATGAGTAGTAAATCCGCCACGGGTAAGAATAACTGTGGTATTGGCGGCTGCGGTATTTGCGGACCCAGTGTACGAACTGGAGGGAACAGTGACGTTGAAGTATGCACCACCGTAACCGAGAGTGGAAGGTATCCCCGAGGGCTGTGGTCTAACAGGAGCACTAAAGTAAGCAGGGTAAAAGATTTCGGCGGTGTAAGTAGTGGGGAAAACCGTGCTGAGGTTGACGTCGATGTTGGGATTAGAGCCAGCAATGAGGACAGAAGCGTCAGGGAGCAGCATCGCAGAGGAATGGTAGAGACGGGCAATATTGGATGAAGGAAGACCAGCATTCGACCAGCGGCTGCCGCTTGGCTTGTTAGGGTTGTAGATCGCAGGCTGGCCAACAGGAGCAGCGGCCAGTGACTCCCCATAGGGCATATGAGAGAAAGATGATGTCATGCCAGTAGCTTGAGCGTATCCAGCGGTGCCATTGGCACCACCGTTGATCACTACTAGAGTACCGTCGGGCAGGATGATGAATTGACCCATAGTACGGCCCTGGAGCATATCATCGTCTTGCACATACGTAGGAGCTGAACCGTCTTGAGGTTCGGGGGTAAGACGCTGGCAGTCCGAGGAGGCAGGGTAAGTCCAAGTATTGTAATATGGGAATGAGTAATTTCCCCAATACTCGTCAGGCATATCCGAACCACCACAGAAAAGGACGGTTGGGGTCCAGTTGTTGGCAGGGGTTAGCGGTAACATGGCAACGGCACCAGACGCTGGGTATACACGTACAACTCCGTTGGGCATGTCAGGGAGAGGTGTTTCAACGTTAGTGTCAGGATCCCAGAGAACTACATCGGGCAGGTTACCGACGCAAATAAAAAGGATCGCGTTGTCACGTACTAGTAGAGACGTTGGCCTGTACGAGCATCTTGCCGGAAGGCATAAGGAATGTGTGGGCGTAAGCGTTGAGGCCCGATGTATTTATCATGAATTGCATGACGGTCGCATTGCCCTTGGAGGGATAAAACTCGTACGTAGGCTCAGCAGCACCTCCCTCGTATTCCGGATCGGTGTTGGGAGTGTTCCGGTTAATGTAGCCGCCACTGACGAAACCGCCAATGATAGCAATGGTACCATCTCCAAGCGCTTCTGCGGCAGAGTACCAACGTCGCTTTTGCATCGAAAGGAGAGTCGCGTTATCGAACCACTGACACTGGGCAGAAGAGAAATCTTGCGAGTCCGTGCATGGGTTGAGAATACGGATGGCCTTGGTGCCATCATAGTCTTGGTATGTCGAGTCAAACGTGGTCGATCCTGTAGGACTGTTTCCGCCCGGGCCAACTGGACCATTACCGCCAAAGGTGACGTATGATCCATTGGGGAGATGCATCCCGGAAGCACAGAAAGTATTTGTGGAAACGTCCATCAGCTGGGTTTGATGGGTTTGAAAGTCCCTACCGGAACTTGAGTGACAGGCAGGAAAGGGAAAAATTGGACGGCGGACCACACGGAACCCCATGCCGGGTGGCCATTGATTTGCGCTGCATTTCCTTCTGCCTTGTCTAGGATATAGACCTTCTCAGTGTTGCCAAGGAACATCTAGAAGGGTTCAAAATGAAAAGGAAAACAGGGATCGACGGACGTGTACGAACGAACCATCATTGCACTGACTTGTGTGTTGCCAGCCTGTACGATGGACCCGCCCTGCTGAGCGGCAGCAGCGGTTGCCAGTCCCAGGGCGAGCCAGGAGGAGGAGAACATGGTTGGGAAGTACCGTAGACCGCGACCGCCAAATGCCAAACGAAGATGGTGCCCCGTCACGGCTGAGTCAGCACGTGACAACCGATTCTGACCGCGTACTAGAAAAAGACAACTACAAAATCGTAGACTAGAGATATAGCTTGTGTGTACATCTACCATTGAAGAAATCTGTCCACCTCAACCTCTCCGCTTCGGTGCCCTCTCATACGCATTCACGTCCACGTCCGAATCCAAATCCTGTACAGAGCCGCCCTGCCCTTCTCGCCGCACAGTGTTTGCATGGCGACAACGCCGCGTCGGACGGGCACGATCCCCCAAAGACCGCCCCTTGTCCGAATCCGAGTCAGACCCAGACTCGGACGAAGCATCAGACTCGGATGACGACTCGTCAAACAGCCGTGGCTTGTGGTAAATGCAGCAAACTACCGCGAGTGTCAGGTTGGATCGGCGATGTGTACATAGACACGCACTCTTTGATTTCTTCTTGCCACAGCCTTCGTTGTCGACGACGTCCGCGTCCCAGGCGACGCGTTGGGTACGACGTTGTACACCACGGAGCTTCAGTACGCCAACTGGTGTGGCGGATTCGGCTGAAGAACCAGGGTGGTCGTCTTGTTGGACTGGTTGAGCATCTCGAAGTGTGATTGTGCGCGATCCGTCGGTGGGCGCCGACGTGTGGGGTCGTCGTTGTGAATTCATGGCAAGGGTTGTGGACGAAGGTGATGATATTGTGGCTGTGAAGGTGTTCCTTATTAGTCATCATCACAGTCGAATCCAAGTGCATTGATAAAAACCTGTTTTTAGTGGTACACGAATGGGTATAGTTATACACGATGGTAGACCGTACAGCTAATGTCCGAAATAAAAAAAGAAAAAGAAAACGGAATGAAGGCGAAAACAGATTTATCCGTAAACAACCCTGTTTGCGTCATAGATCAGCAAGGGCAAAGGGGCCGTGAGAGAAAGCAAGCGTACCCTCGGGCCGTCGTTGATATCGGCTTGAAATCTGTGCGTCCACATTCGACAAAGTGGCGGAGGACCTCTGCCCAGTCGTCTCTCGGATCCCAAGTGATCTTGCTCGGTGGGTCGACCTCGACAGGCATCACCTGACTGATACCACAGCATTGCACCAGGATGACCAGCGTCCCGATACCGCCGCTCTGGCGACACCGCTCCTCTCTCCGAGCAATATCTGCGCCAACGAGAGGATCGTGTTTGGTCACATATGACCTTGGCACGATGTGTGTCCCCGCTACTCGGAATCTGAAGAAACCCAAACATGAGGGAACGTTGCAGCGCGAGCACAAACAACATACCGGTGGTGCGATTCCGCATGAGGGTTATAGCTGAGATCGATGAGAAGAGCATTCTGCCGAATGTTGGCAGGAATACGCTTTAGCTGAAGCGCTTGGAACCCAGCCCATCCCAGTAAAGATGTGTGCGTGGACGTAAATTTACGCAGGTGTTTGACGAGATTCTCGTCTGGGCACGCCGAGCCCACAGCCTGCTTTGCGCCCGAAACTTGCGCAGCGGTATGCTGGCAAATGGCCTTGTGGGAAGGCCAGTGAGATTTTTGACATTCCGGGGACTAGGGGAAAACGTCAATACAATAGTGGCGATGACAGGGGATAATCATCAACGCACACAGTATTGGGTCGTCATCTGTGCAGAGCGCCATTGTCAGATATGGGCGGGATGCGATCATATCGCATAGGAAACTCACACAGCCGCCACAGTAACGGAATTTCTGTACCGATGGGTTTTCGACTGCACCGCAGGTATCGCAGATGCGGTAACCACGCTGCTTTGGGGCCGGGTGAGCGGGAGGGGAGTAATAGTTGGCTGCGGCGGGGGCCATTTGATCAGACGAGAGATAGTTTGGCTGCAGAGGATGCAAGGCGATTGATGTCGGACCTTGGCCATTGTTTCGAGTGTTTTATAGCTGGAGGGAGTGATCGCTGTGTCCATCTTGGGCGACCCCTTCAGAAGCGCAACTGGCGGGTAGAACAAAAGACCTTTTTGTGAAGCAGAACACGGCAAAAAGTCTTTTTGTGTTGGTAGTGAGGGACTACATTACAGAAGACACAGTCAGACGCATACCCGACTTCTTGCTCGCAGAACACAATAAAGGAGGGAGAAACAGGGAAGATACAATTAGACGAAAAAGGAAATCCAGTGGGGCAGGACACTTTCTCCGGTCCCACGTCACACACTGCCGGCACACTCAATTGTTCGCTAGCTGTTGGCCAACGCGGCAGGGTTATGCTGTTCCTGTCCTGATCTGTGGCCCAACGCACAGACTCGTATTCCATCAATGAAAACTCACCCTCGCGCCCATCCGAATCGAGGAACCTCAAAGAAGATTCCAATCCCGATTTCGGTTCATTCAAGAAAGTTCCAGGTAAAGCACGACCCTCTTTTAAAAAGTTGCGTGGTGTCTTTATTGTTTCGTGGCTGTGTGCCATTGAACCTTATCCACCGTATGATGCGACCAGCCACTCGGCCACTCCAAATACGGTTCTTCAATCAGCTTACGACGCCGCCCACCAGTGACGGTGATGAGAACGAGTCGTGGCGGGTTCGCCAAATAAACGGTGACTGAACCATTTTCATTTCGCGTCACGTTTCGACACAGCACGTCATACGCGTCAAAAGATCGACATCTAGTCAATCATTGATCGCAAGCGTGAAGGGAGGCTGACACAGCAAAACAGACTTGCCTCTTTACTTACGCTAACTGCGTCGTTAATCTCAACGTGACGCATCTCCGAGACATTTCCCGATCAGTTTCCCAAAGCAAGTCGTCTCTGACCGTGTAGGAACAAGAAGCGCATCAGTACGATCGACGTCGAAGCCAAGGTGTCAAATTCAATCTATCCCCGTCGGAACTCGATCCAAAGTGAAAGCCCGCGCGTTTGAATCTCATTGGCTGTGCTCCAAGGTACCTTGTCTAATTGTCTTGCGACGGGGTTAGTGGCCATATTTATTTTAAACTGTGGGTTTCACCCTACCGCCAGCTTTCCTTTCTCTGATACCTCTTTTATAGTCCTTGCATCCGCAGCCATTTTCGCTGTGGCAGTCCACTCGCGTGGCGAGCATGCAATGATGTCGACCAGAGGTAAATTTAAACTGTTTTCTCAGTAGCCCCCTGTAATCCGGAAACAATCAATTCAAAATCAACATTACCTCCTGTACGCATCAAGTACGGTTGTTCCTGGAGGTGCGAATGGTCGCGTTGACGTCTGTTTGACTCGTGTCGCCAATCCCCACTATGACCGATGACTATGATATCGACGTCCGGGGATGTTTGCTACTCGTGCATGTGACTTTTGCCTCGTAGAGATTACTCTTGCCTGCGACGTCTATATGCACCTTGCATTAGCTACCCCATCAGTTGCATAGCGACACCGTGCGCACTGCACAAAATGACGGCGTGAAATCTGTCAGATATGCGCACCACTGAAATCACCCTGGGGTTCTTGACGTTATTATTTAGGTTCCTTCCGCCCCGCATTGCTCAACTGATTCCTGGACGTATTTATTGGCGTGATCCTTTTCAGTGCCAACTTGTACGATGCCTGGTCCACGAGCGAAACAGAACGCTGCAAAGAAGAACAAGCAAAAGGGAACCCGCGTCAACGTTGCCCTTGGCAATAGTACTCACATGTCCTCACTACCTTGAACGAACTGTCAGACGACGATTGGGACAAGGTCGCAAGAGTACTCTGCGACATTTTCGAGCTTCCTGGCATGTCTCTGTTGATCGTGCATCGTTTCTTGGAGTCGCTCACTCTTCCGTCAGATTTGACGACCAGGAAGGGGCTCAAGAAAGTGTACCACGACTTTGACGAGATCTACAAAAACATTGACAACGTTTATGTTGCCTATGGGCAGAACAAACTCGTTCGAGGCGGGATCGTCGCCATCTACGTCAAGATGTGCGCAGACTCCATCTTGAGGAATATGCTCTGTCATCGGGGTGCGGTCCTGTCTTCCATCTCCAAACACCAACTCACCACCCGACAAAGGACTCCTCCCAAAGATCATCGCTCTCATCGATAGCCCTAGCTCTCTTCATCTCGCGCTGAGGGCTATGACCACCGTCACCCAGCATGGCGGTTCAGACATTCGAAAGGAGGTCTCCCTCCAGTTCCCCACTCTGATCAAAGTCCTCCAGAATTACCCCGACGATCTGTACGCTGCTGAGCTGGCCATATCGACGGTCGCGCACGCCATCAGCTGCTCTCACGATGACCCCCAAAAACTAGTCGCCAAATACGTCAATGGACTGCAGCTTCCCAAACTCGTACCCCTCCTTCTCGGCTTCATCGCCAAACCAGGCGTCTCCCTTCCCCTCCTACACCACGCGCTCGCCCTGTTTGGAAGCCTGACGTACCACGCCCCACGAGACTGTGCGGCCTATCCCGACATGGTCGATTTCCTCGTGGCTTGCATCCGCAGCGCGGAGGTGCACTCGCGCTTCTACGCGCTCGGTGCTGTCATCCGCCTCAACGTCACGACGCAGTCGAGGTTGACGGGCGACCCGAACAAGCTCGTCGCGACCATGCGACGCGGCCTGCCAAGTCACCTCAACGCGCTCCTCCAGGCGTACGGCCCCACGCGCTGCGAGTCCTTTCTCACCCTCCAGTCCTCGTCAGAGTACCAACGAGCGATGATGCGGTGCGCGCAAGACGGGTTCTCGATCAGCGAGGGCGGCTTTCAAGCCGTGAACGAGCGTACGGGCAAACTCGAGTTCACGGACGTCGGGTTGCCGTGGCTCGACGCCCTGCCGTTGTGTGCTCGGGCGATCCGCCAGCGGGGCAAGGCAGGGGAAGAGGACCTGGCAGACATGCTCGACATCAAGTACTTTCTCATTCGCGCGCGTATCCCAGACGCGGTCGCGCTCGCTCAAGTCGGGATCGAACGCAACCCAAAGGCGGCCTACCCTTGTTAGCATCATGACGCTCGGCGACGACGAAGAAACGGGCTTGCGCTTTGCGAAAAAGGGACTCAAGTGCAAGCAGACGACGCCGTTTATCAGCCATTCGCTCCGGGCGCGTGCGACAGAGATCGCGGGACACCTCGCCGTCTGTCGCATGCAGGAATCGGCCTTGGGCGATCACAAGTGGGAGCAAGGACAGGCGTTTCTGAGCAGTGCCTTGGCGGATGCACACATCTTCCTCACCGAGGCACCACCGGACATGCGCCATCGCAAGAACATTCTGTACTGGTACACCCTCCTCACGCTCGCGAAAAAAAGGCCCGGAGCTGTCCGTCGACCTGCGCGAACTCGAGGTAAATCCCTTGTTTCGCGCCTGTGGGGACCTGACACGCATGCCCCCCCGCAGGAACACACCCACAAGATCAAGATCGCCGAGCAATTTTTGCAAGAGTATGGGATGGTCTCGCCGAAATCGCAGTTGCGGTTTACTCACGAGCGCGTTTTTGCGCGCTATGCTGTCGCGGTGAACAAGTGGGGTACGGTCGTGGCGCGGCTGGACACGCACGGCGTGGACGACTACGTTCTCTCGCGTGACAAGGCCGAGGATCGGCTGGCTGTATGGTTGCGGGACGTCCAGGACGAGGACGAGGAGGCCGGCGAGGAGGACGACCGAAAAGAGCGGTCTGCGCCACCCGAACGCGCAAAGAAGCCTACCGAGTTGTACAAGTGCTCGTGGTGCGGCAATCCCAGCGCAGTGCTGCGCAAGTGCGGAGGGTGTGAAATGGCGAGGTACAGTGCGAGAAATGTCGGGTGAAACGCATCTAAAGGATGGATTTGTTCTAGGTATTGCGATACGACCTGCCAGAAGCTGGCGTGGTCAGAACACAAGGTCGAGTGCAAGTCTCGAGGCAAGACTGCTAGCGGATCATCGACAGGGTACGAACGGATACCATGTGTCAGTGGGATAATGTGATACGCATGCTCACGACATTATTCGGATTTCAGACATGGCGCGATGGCGGCGGACGACTAGGTGGTTGTGATATAGGTGTATTTGTGGTGAATCTCGTTTGATCAAGATCATGTACATACATACCTTGATGGTGCTCGCAATGATAAATTTTGTATTGTGGTCGACGCGTCACTTTCTTGCAAAATAGACACGTTCAGCCGTCCACAGAGGTCCTGGGCGGGTCCTCTCGCGGCATACCGGAGCACCGTTCTCGCGGTTGACTGCTCCCTTGACGGGGTCTCTTGCCGAGTGTGGAGCACTGAGCGAGCATCTGAAGGACGAATGAAATGAAATATGCGTCGGTAGAAATTTGGCAACTTACGGACCTTTACGACACATGATTTCCATGCTTTTGATTGGTGGAGATGCAATGATAAGTCTGGACATCGTTTAGATGAGTGATAAGACAACTTGTGACTCGTTTA
>JBBPTN010000501.1:0-15197 GCA_038094075.1 Xerocomus spinulosus
TGTCTTGTCAATTCAGACTCCTTCCAAATAGTAATGCGAGTATCCTCGTCTTGCGCAGGTAGGGTTATGCCGCATGCGAGGCTACGGTGGTCAAATTGATCAATGTCCCAAATCATGTGGGTTAGTCTGTAACCGCAATTTGACATTGACAAGCGCTCACGTGTCATTAGCGTGTCACCGGAACAGATCTGGAGATGCTTGCACGATCATGCGGGTAACACTTGCACCCATGCAGATGCCGTCCCCAACGATCTCGTGTTGTTTTCATGTACAGCAAGCAGAGTGTTGAATCGGATACATGGGGGGAGACTCGTCAAATATCCGCAGGGAGACAACCATAAACCAAGTCACCTGTTTTGATCGCTGTTGGGGATCGACATGTAGTATCACGCACCTCCAACAGGTCTTCTTCTAACCTCCCTTTGACGTCTGCGTTCAGTACCACATTGACACGCTCGTACGGCCATGGTCGTTTCTAAACTGCATCGAGTCAAGACTTGAGTGTCTCGGAAAAACCTGCAAATTAAGGAGGATATGCCACAATCCGTTAGGATACTATAGAATAGCAGTAATGGCTGAGGCTGGGCGTCTCAGCACGCACGGATATCCATCAACAGTGATCCATTCTACACGTACAAAGATATGAGATGAGGGATTTTGTGAGTATGAACTGACCCAGGAAGCTGCTGATGCCGATATGCTAGAGGAAGACGGACAACGGATAGTAGGGTGAAAACATATCCGATCGTGAGATACATTGTGTGTCCGGGGAATACTTTAGAAATGCATAACGGTATGTTGAGAACGCTAAAGGGTCCTGACCACACCAACGGCAAGTTACAGTTCACTTTATCAACGGTCCACAGCCGGACCCCTGGCGGAGTTGATTGAGTCTTGGGCAAAAGAAGATAGATAAAAGAAAACAAACACAGCACTATTAGAATGTCGTGCATCGTAGTTACCAGAGCGAATTGATGGTCGTTGGCGAACCTTGACTACGCCGTACCTCCATTAGCTCAAGTCCAGGGTCTGCAGTTCCTGTCATGGGATCCTTTGTACTGTTCCCATTTTGGTCTGCGTTCGTGAGCTTCATGTCGGCTTCTAGGTCTGTCCCGAGGCAATCCCAACCGAACGCCGCTATCTGTCTATCCACCTCCCGGCTAAGATCGTGCGCAGTAAAGGGTCGTGCTTGGAATTCTCGAAGGTTGAGAATGAGCCGTTGTCCAGTCACTGAGAGCAACGGTGTCGATAGCCTGCAACGGTGTGAGAGATGCCAAAACGCAATCGACGATGTGCACCAACGCTATGTGCAGAAAGCATCTCGGATCCTGTTTGCCATGTAACCAAAAATCATGTGAAACGCAACTGGGATCCTCACTTGACGGAATACGGTCCTACAGAGTTTGAGTGGGCGTGTCAGTACGATCGGGGCAAAATCCTCACCAACATACGATGGAGAATACACTATTGAACACACTCGCCTGCGTGGCCGTGAGCCTATGTCACTGAATAACAAGAGGACTCACAGCATAAAAGAGGACAGCTTCACTACCGGTCAATATTTACTAACAAGGAGTATCAAGCATCCTTACCGTCCCGCAGAAGGAGGAGAACTAGCGGTGATGGGCAGAGTGCATGGGACTCTTTGAAAAGCTTCCGAAGACAGTACCACACCATCGCCAACACGACACTGTCAAGGACCAATCTACGCTACGAGTAAGGGCGAAATACCCCAACCCTAGAGGAACGACGACGCACGTTGCCAACCATATCGGCCACTGCGAGCGGTGGTGTGATTTTCAAATGCTTCGGCATCGGCAGTGGTGATGACACTTACAATATATGCTGAACACAGGGCTCATTAATAACAGGCAGAAAAGTATACACTCTCAACGACCTACGATCTATCGGCCCTACGCACACCCCAACCTGACTCACGTACTCATACGCAAGTGCTGTCAAAAGCGTTCAGTCCACTGTCAATGACCTCTGTCGTGATACGCACGTGTTGACGTGTAACTTGAATACACCAATGCCCCGATCACACCGAGAATATAGAAAATGTGCAGAATGATCAAGGAAACCACAGCACAACATCGATACCCCCATATTGCCCAGGCACGCATCAAAACCAGGACTACGTTTGACCGTTATAACCAGACATGGGACAGCAACCAGGACACTCACTGCGAATGGATTCTACAGAGAAGAGGATGAAGAACGTGCAATACACGCGGAAGAATCCGCAAAACTGATGTGTAATGGAGATCGAGAGGTGTCCCACGAGGCAGATAGGCCACGTACCTTTTCAGAAGGATTCAAATACCCAGTTTCTTCCAGCATGATGAACGTCTGTCCGATCATGTTTCCGTACCGATTTAGCAAGAAGCCCGCTTTGACGACTGTCCAGTGTGCTTGCCAAATATGTTGCACCTTTGGCAGGCGTCAGACTCGAGAGTTACTCTGCGGAACAGCACGAGTCATACTTCAAGGGGGAGGGTCATCATGTGATCATAAAGGAGAAATGAAAGCCCGGAGAAGACGCCACATCTGCGATGGTGAACCATTTCAGCAAGAAACACGCACGTACGACTCGCTTACTTTCGAAGAAACAACTGGCTCAGAAAGAGTGGTGGAACAGACATGGCGAGGGAGGTCGATCGTATAGTGGATCGATCAGCGTGAACCGAAACAGCAATAAGTAGTCCCACAAGGCATATATAGAGGATTTGGGTGACATTACGGGTGTTCACAAACGTCACTGCCTGCACAGTCTGAAGGTTTTTCTGCGAGCTGGTGTGAACCTCCATGTTGAAAAAGATACACGGTGCCATCAGCGATTTCCCATGCACTGTACGTGAAATCTCCTAGACGCATAGTGCAGCTGGACCATTTCAGACAATGTCGTTCTGTGTGGTCAAATGGCAAGCGCAGGTAGATCGACCGACGACATGATTGTCAACGATAAACACCTAGAAGCCCAATGGAATGGTGAGAACTGGGAAACGTCTGAGTCTAGACTTGCCTATGCGCGATCAGGAGCGCATTCCACAAACACACCTATGACAGAGAGAAGCGATTTTTCGGCATTTTACGCGAGAGCAATAGTTAACCTAGACGGAGAGGGGTAATACGGTCGCGTCCAATGACCTCGGACCCTGACTTGCAGCTTCCACGACTGTCTCCTGATGTAGAAAGCGTGATATCGCCTCGAAGCCACTGTTCCCAGCACCGTTCGAGCCTCGGCCTCTACCGTACGTTGCCATTATAAAATCAGTATTCAACACTTCCGCTCGATAGTTTCTAGTTGCGACATAAAATCACCTACGCATCTCACGACACGATTGATGCAATGGGTCATACAAATGTCAGTTTTCAGCATTGGTGCGTGTGGGAGTATGAAATGATGAAATGGGGTCAGATAAGACACGGCTGACGACCTCGACAAAAAGGAATAAATGAAGGAGAGAAAATTCCATTCGCATGACATTGAGGGGTACCACAGGACTAGTACTGTACTATCGGCAGGGACGCAAGAAAAACAAAAGAAATCGGTAATGATCAAGGTAAAAAGGCTGATATGCATGACGACAAGAATGAATCTAAAAAAAGTCAACGATGACCAGGGGAATCGTAATAGTCGGTGGAAAAAAAAAACGGGGCGCCCATCTCGTCAACCTTGTCAATTCCAAGAATTGGCGACCATGCTTGGGGAATGTGGGGGCGAAGCAGGCTGCTGGAAATACGCAGACTGGGATGGTGATGCTAATGAACCAGGTGGGTAAAGAGGGACTGTCGGCACGAGCTCAAAAACATGATGGGCAATCGGTCGTGGTCGGCCAGGTTGGCCAGTCTGGCTAAAAGGTTCGGGTGCAGACATGACAGCGTGTATTCGAGGATCGAGATTCATC
Source organism: Xerocomus spinulosus (assembly GCA_038094075.1). Lineage (NCBI taxonomy): Eukaryota > Fungi > Basidiomycota > Agaricomycetes > Boletales > Boletaceae > Xerocomus > Xerocomus spinulosus. The sequence goes on from JBBPTN010000501.1 coordinate 3,912, forward strand.
GGCTGGTTGAATCCTTCTGCACCTGCAGACGCTGCTGTGCCAGATGTGCCACGGCCATCCCAGATGCACCGAATCTCGTGCCCAGGAATGATCTGGGCGAGAAGACCAGTAGAAACATGTCTTACTTCAATGAACCGTGAGTCAAAGAGGAGAATATAAGGCCAGTGCATGGCAACGCGTTCTGCAGTGCCCTCCCACTCGATCGTTCCAGTAGAGCGACTTGGGCCCCCATGCTTGTTCACATAGATGCCGAATTCTGTTCCCGTGTGAGCGATAGAATGAATGTTTACATCCATGCCTTACCATCATAACACAAAAGGAACTCATTTTCAACACGGAACATACCCATCGGCTTGCAAGATTCGCAACGTTTGGCCAGTCGCTCATGACCGTCGTCACGAAGGGGAATTGTAACACTCTTGAAGCTGAAAACCGTAATGTAAACAAAATTCACCATCCTCTGTCAACAAACACATACTCAGTAAGATCCATAATTTCAAAACCTTTTGTACAAAGAATTGCAATCTTTGCTTTCAGAAAGACCAAGTCAAACGATTCGGAGGGTAAGAAGAATTCCTGTGGGGAAAGAAGTCAGACCAGAAGCAAAAACCGTGGGTCATGCGACGCACCCTGTATAAACGGAACCACTCCGAGCGGGCTGGCCGTATCCCAAACCTCGACGTGAACGAAGCAGGTGCTTTGGATCGTTCATTGATCTTCTCAACAACGGGCTCGAGGACGCGGAAAACGCTGTCGAGCTGCAACAACATAAGTAAGACGCATACATTCTGCATGCGAAAGTGGCATACCCCTTTCTTTTTCATGTAGATAACCAAGGTCCGACCGCCTTGGTTACCGACGCTGAAGAAGTGGACGTCCCGCGTACCGTTGACTCGCTGAGGAGTCTGCGATGTGTGCGCGCTTTGTGGTGACGATGGAACGAGTGCTTCAATGTGGTAAGCGAACAAAGCCTATATAAACGTTTATTGTATCTGCTGCTTCGCAACGCAGGAATGTTCTACTTACCTTGTCTGCTAGGACAAGGAACATCCCAAAGTCCTCCAACATCGCACATTGCGTAACCATCTTGAGATGCAGTACACGGCGCATAGCTGATACGAATTTTGAGGTTAGCCCTTCGAGGATCGGCGACCTGGAAGCTTACATCGAGAGTCATGCCTAAAACCGATCCACACACCCTCTGCGCACCCAATTGCAACAAGCGCCCTTCCGTCCGTCGTGGCTACACACGGGACTCAGTCATGAATACAAACATGATCAAATGAAACACCTACTAAACGGCACAGAACATGTCACCTTGCCGGTAAACGAATTCTCGTGGTTCCACGATGGCGTGGATGCACTCGCTGAGAGCGCAGGGACTAGGAAGGTATCAGTGCTGAGTGGTTCCATCTCAAACACCTTGTTAGACTCTTGGACGACTTTGCGCAAGCCAATCGCTTCTTCCAGCTTCTGTTTCCACTCTGCCCGAGCTTGAGAACTCTCTGTGAAGAGTGTGTACAGACCACCGAGCCTCCCGCTGTAGTGGATCGTACAGGGATAGACAAGACGAGAATCCACAGCACTATCTGGCAAGCCAGTGCCTGGTGTCGTCGGACCACCACTGTCGCCGTGTTTGTTACCGAGTCCTAGACGTAGAATGCCCGTACTGCGCTGCGTCGGGGGATCCAGGAAACTGGTAAGATTCAACAGGTCTAGTGGTATGGGCTATGAATAGTTTTAGCTTTGAAATTATCGTGTCGCCGGGAACGACTTACCCTGCGATTGACATAATACTTTGTCAGGCCATCCTTCTCCTTTGTCTTCGTCAGGACCACTTCAAACCATTTGTCAAAGGAAAATGTACGCGAGCCAAGACGGCTTACAGTAATTGTCAAATAGAAGGACAAAGAGTTCAGTCCATCCATTCCACTCGAACCCGGTCTCTGGCTGCCTCAGCAGCTTGCTGGCATGAACCAACGACCGGTTTTCATTCAGCAGATCCATATCCTTGTATCCGTCTCCATCAGTACTTGACGAGAACACGGTTACTGATATACTTACCACTGCCTCCCCTGGTTTGAACACGATATTCGAGTTGTAGCACCATAGCTGTACCTTTTGCTTTGCAGATTCAACGCCTGGCTCGCTGTCCTTCCCAAGCGATTTGATAATCTCGAGAACCTGGGGAATAGCTTCACGATCCTCATGGCCTGCCGGTGTTTCGTCATATATATTTTTGAGAAGCAATTCGTATCGCAAGAGCCGAGGTATTGGACGGTTGATGAAACTCTTCATGTCTAGACGGTGGGCGTCGGGATGACGTGTACATTGCTACGAAAAGATCAGCACTACAGGGTGGGGCCATCGAAGTACACATGCCTCAACAAACGTCTTGAACTCGAAATTGTTGGCCATCTCGTCATCTATTCGATACGCTGCGATGGGGTAGTTTGGGATATATTCCATGTAAGCTTCCCGGAAGCTCAAAGCAGCATCGAATACAGCTGCAGTGATGCTCTTGATGGCAGGATGTTCCTCACGTTGGATCTCGTGTAGCTGGTCAAGTAGTTTCCGGTGGTGACCATAAATCTCTGCAAAGTTATGAAACACGTCCGTGACAAAGCTCTCGAGTCTCTCGCGAGGAATGATTGGCGTGTCTTGCATCCGCAATGGCTGAATGTACATCTAGTAAAACAATATGCTCAGTTATTGCTATCCAAGCCACGATAACGTCATCTCATACCAATTCGATGTTTTCAAGATCCTTTACGTACCCCATCTCACCTTTGATCAACTCGAATATAATCCTGCAAGGATCATTCGACCTCCAGTACCCATTTCAGAAAAAGAGTTGCTCACGCTTGGCGCTTTGACTCGGATTTACTCAAACCTTCCCTCAATTCGCTGGGAACCAGATCGTGCCACTCCCACTTTCCGGTGGGGCCCTTGCCCATGGCGGTCTGGAACGTCCGCAGTTGAGCAACGTTTTGCAGATCCTTGATGGCGTGGATAGCTTCCGCAAGATAGTATGCGTCCGGGTTCCCCTCCGTCGTCTCTTTCATGATCGCTTCAAGCGCGTGGGGATACCTTTGGAGATGCTCGGAAGGTCGTGACAAGAAATGTTTCAAGTCTAGACGTCTAGATTCCTGCTGTTTCGCGGATTGCCGGGAGCACTCCTGAGAACAGGACGGAACCCGATCAACAGTAAACACCAGAGACTGTAACAATCAGCATGGGTACCATCACGAACCTCGAGAAAAAGTCTGAGATTTGCATTGGCCTCGATCTCTTCCTTGAATCGCTTTTCTGCAAAAGGGAGATGCGCGACATAGGTTGGGTATGCATATCGGAAGCTTCTGGCGGCCTCGACAAAGACATCTCCAATCTTCTGGATGATCGGGGCCTGTTCGCGTTGGCGAACGTACATGGCCTCTACAAGTCGTTTATTACATTCTCGGAGGTCGAGAATGTTTCCAAACACTTCCTCAATGAATTCATCCAATTGTGCAGTGGGCATGATATGTGCGGCGCGGCGAAGTGGGCGAATGAAAAGCTAACTACGAGTGAGTGACAAACGCTCAGGGGCTAAATGTTACCCACCGCTTCGACAGAGTCAAGGTCCTGGACATACTGTTCTTCTTGACTAATCGTCTTGTGTATGATCCTTTATGCAAGTTAAAGGAGAAACACCGTAAAACATGGTAGCCACGTACGTTTGGCGATTGATCTCGCTTTCCGGAAGACTACGGAGAATCGCTGGATCCACAGTGTTTTGCCACTCTTTGATCTGTCATGGTATCATGAGCAAATGGCTTGAACACTTTTTCAACCAACCCACATGAGGCGTCAGATCTGGTTCGGGTGCTGGGGCAATGTCCGTAACGAGAGCCGCCTGGAACGACGTGAATTCGTGTGATGGACGCGATTTAAAAACTCACACGTCTTCTCGGGCAGACCCATGAGTAGCATGGATCTTCCTCACTACATGTTGAGGTGTAGCATTTTGTGAGCATGGTGATTACGGCCGTTGGTAATTCCTCCCTTTCCCTCTGGGACTCCGAACCACCCTCAAGGTCATCCAAGAACATATACACGTCCTCAACCCCATCTTGGAGTGGTTTATCACCCCACTCAACTTCATAAAAGAATAATTGACTTTGGAGGCTACGCGCCACTTGTAACGCTGCACGCCTGTCTGCTGTTGACACGCCATGGTTAATCAATAATTCTCGTTGGATTTGGGATTGAATCGTTGACTTTGAACAAATCATCGTGACCCAAATGATAAACACCGAGAGAGGGACTACATACGACTATGTCCTTGCCCGTAAAGGCACGAGGATATGGAATACTGCTCTTGACATGTGTGCCCCTTGGAACTTTGTCACGCAGTCTAACAGCGAGATGAGACAGCAAACTGAAGTTGACGAAGCGATCAGGATCAGGATCGTCGCTGTCAGTAAAGTATTCGTCATCTTCATCTTCTTGGTCGGGCAAAGCTCCCCCGGGACTGCCAGCAGCACCGTAGTCGCTTGGCCTGGAGCGATCGAATGAGTCTGTGCTAACCCCGTTGACGCCGTATCCATTTGAAGTATTGTTGTATGTCTCGAGGAATCCCACCGTAGAAGGTCCATCAGTCGAGTACGCGTAAGAACGGAGCGAGGGGTCCCTAACAAGGCCTGAAGGACCCCCATTCGATGCCTGATAATCACTGTAAGTAGTGGCTGTGGTAGTAGCCGACAGATTACGTCCAAGTAAATCTGTTTGGGCCGACGAAATCGTCGATCCAGTTGATGTGGCACGACCCACACTAGCATCCGCGTCTTGTGAGCGCATCAAGGTCAGCATTGCTGGTTCGGGAATTCAGGTCAACGACCTACGGTTGATGAGATCAGTCGATGGTGAATGGCGAAGCTGGAAATCTTTGAGGCGCAAATTTGGAAGTACATTCATGTTGGCATCGGGCTTGAAATGGGTGTTGGGGTGCGGATACGCGTCCGTGTACCTAGGTTGGCCTGGTGGTTGGTGTTGATGGGACGGACGGTTACCGTGAAGATCCGCCGTAGCATACATGTCGAGGAGTGAGTTCTCATCAAAATGGTTATTAAAGCCTGGCATTGCTGGTGCCAAGGCACCAGGAGGCCGTGTAGAAGATTTACGGGACAAATGATCGCGGATGTCGTCCGCACCTGGGCTGTTGGCATTGTTGGTAATGGCAGGAACAGCTGGAACTGGCTTGTAAATATTTGGGATAATGTCGGATTGAGGAGTCGGAACTGATTTTGCGGAAATTGGAGAGGCTGCAGAGCTCGTCGAACCGCGACCAGGAGCGAAACCAGATTGTGAGCCAGGTGCTGGAGGTAATTGACGACGACTAATGATACACGTGTGTCAGCGAGAGAGTAACGGTCCAGAGGTAGCATACCCATCGGCGGTCGCTGTTCCTGGGCGAGACGTGGTATGCACACTCTGGGGGACTTCTGCGACATGGGAATCTATGGGGCTAGAGACTGAAGGAGGAACTGCGCCAGGGGGTAGAGGTAATGGCCGCAATCGCCTCTGGGAAGCAGGAGAGATGGCAGACTCGACACTGGGGCGAATTTCAGGAGGTGGTGGTGGTGGCGGAGGTGGTGGTGGTAGTTCTGATAGGATTGTGAGTACATGGGGGTACAGAAAAGAGCTGTCGTACGAGGAAGACGAGGAGGAGAACTTGCTGCAGATATGGGGGGAGTAGCCGGATCCGGTTCCGTGCGGAATGTGTTGAGAACGTGCTCTCTTGAATTGGCGGAGGCGGCGCTGAGCGGTGAGCGCTCTGCAGACGGTGTCGACTCTTCGCCAAAGATGCGCCAGACTTCGTCGTACAGATGTTGGAGATCTTCGTCGCCGGGTGGAGGAGGTCTAGGGTTGGACTGTAGACTGGACATGATGGACGTAAAGAAACCAAGACTTTACTACGACGCAGTGTGTGGAGTCCCTACAATCGGAGTCCGCTGTGGGCTGGCGAGGACGAGGAGGAGCGTGGTGTTGCACCAAAGTGAGCCTGGGACTTGCTGCGTACTCATTTCACTACCAAGTCATACAGTACTACAACCCCAGACTACTGAGACAACGGTTCCCTAGTTATAGATCGGGCTCTGCATCAGACACCGACGTCGGTTGCTGGATACCGACCCTCACTGTGATGGAGAGAATCCCCAAATTGACATCGTCAGTGCACGACATCAGCGCTGAGAAACCTCCATTTGGATCCAGGTGAGCGGCGCGTTGGGACTACTGTCTTGCTCACTTTTACTACCTTGTTAGATTTCTGACAGCTGACACGGACGTATGGACACAAAACGCATGGGATCATGTTCCTCCCCCTGCTGACCAGGCAGAGAACATCGCTTCTTCACTCCAACGTCAACGGCTCGTCCCTGTGTCCGATAAAGACAAGGAAAAATGCAACTCAAAACCTGCGAAATACTGGTGAGCGAGACTTTCATGGTTAACTTCTGTCGTGACACTGGCAACAAGGGACAATTTCTACAAGACGAACGCGGATAATTTTTTTCGCGACAGGAAATGGTACGCTACTACCATCGTATTGACGATCGATCTTTGCCTCACCTCGACTTAGGCTCCACCTAGAGTTCCCACAGTTATTCGCCGCTGCAGAGCCTGATGTATGTGATCTCCTCACTTGACATGTGCACCCCCTTCAATGCAACCAGGCAGGAGAAATTACTATTTGCGAAATCGGGTGTGGTGAGCTATCAATTTGCGTGACCAGCCACCTTTTTCCCTAGACTTTTAGCCAAGGTGCCGGAAATGCCGCATTTCCTCTTCTTTCTGCAAACAAAAATCCTCGGCTTATGATTCGGGCATACGATTATTCTTCGCATGCAATCAAGCTAGTGCAGGTGATCCCGTTTTCAAACGATTCACGTGGAACCACTCATGAACATACAGAACAACCCTCTATACAATGACCCACCCGTTGGTTCCATTCAATCTGCAGTGTGGGATCTCGCTTCTGAGAGCACACTCCCACCCGGTGTCGAGCCAGAGACGGTCGATATCGTTCTTTGCGTCTTTGTCCTGAGTGCACTCCACCCAGATGAATGGGGGAAAGCAATAGCCAACATTCACCGTGTACGCCATTTCCAATCTCGCTATCGCACTGGTTGATGGTTCGATTTGGGGGCAGATGCTAAAGCCGGGCGGGATCGTCCTCGTCCGTGACTACGGGCGATACGATCTCACTCAGTTGCGCTTCAAGTCCGGTAGAATGCTCGATGAGAATTTTTACATACGTGGGGACAAGACACGCGTATACTTTTTCGAGCTAGGTGGGTACTATACTCGTACGGTATCGATCATATACACACGTCGCTTTAATCACTCCAAGATGAATTGGCGTTGATGTTCACCGGCGCTCGCGCGTTACCATCGCAAATTACGATTCAATCAGAGGAAGAATCAGATGACCGTGGTGGAGGGGATGACCATGGCAATTGCATCTCGGGTGCTTCATCCTCATCGCACGGTTCTGTCTCACCCGCGCCCTCTTCGGACGTACCACTGGATCGGTCTGGTCGTTCAACGGAGAATCCCCTACCTGCTATCATTCATCCTAATCTCCTTCCGCCACTTGCGTTCTGTCCCCCTCGACCCTTGTTTACCATCGAACAACTAGGCGTGGATCGGAGGTTGCTCGTGAACAGGAAGAGACAGCTAAAGATGTATAGAGTATGGATGCAAGGAATTTTCAAAAAAGTTGACTGACGTAGATGCCACCGTGGAATAACCCGAAACGGATAATACCTTTGACACCTTTTCATCATCTCTGGGACCAATCTGTATTGGCGCTTGAGTTAACCAGTTGAGGTGAGGGACGAAATATGCGTACTCGGTGGCGCAACCACTCTAGATCATGAGCAAGAAACCAAGCTACGAGGTCGGCAGATCGTCAGCGATCCTGCCACTTGAATGCTCGGTGAAATGGAATCAGACACGGTGATGTAAAACATTATACTACGCTGAAATGCATCATAAACTATAAGAAATCCACGGCACGTTTCCGTCCTCGAGGCGGTCCAACGACACTCACCTCATCCACTTTCATCGCATCCTGGTCGACCAGAGGTACCCCGGTAGGAAGATCCTTTACAATATCTGGTGGTGGCTTCTCCACCCACACGTCTTCTTCAGCACGCTTCTTCCGTCTCTTCTTTGGACGATCCCGATCTTTGGTTTCTCGGCGGGCAAGTATCGACAGTGACTCGCCCCCATCCTCATCCACGTCAAAGGAAACGAGAGGACCCGTTTTGGATTTTTTACTCTTCTTTTCCTTTGTACCAGGCGCTTTCCCATTCCCATTTGCAGATTGTGATTGTGACTGTGTGTCTCGAGGGACAAATGTCGGTTTGAACGTCGACGGATTCACCTTGTCATTCACCACCACCACCTCTTTCACACCGTCAGTCGTGGCTGGGGGAATCTGATCACCACGTTCGGGGGCTTTTTCTGTCCCTTGTGATGGCGTCGAGGACGGCAAGAGTATCGGCTTCTCCACCTCGTCCACTCTAGTCTCCTCGTCCGGCGGCTCGTCCTCCTTCTCATCCTCACTCTCCTCATCATCGCTCGCAAAGATGGCTTTGAAGATATTCATGGGGGGTCGCTCATACGTGAGAATGTCATCACCCTGGCCTTCATCGTCTCCCAACCCGATGTTAGCCAAGTCTCGCGGACCACTCCGCGTACCGGAAGCGCGCGGCTGGGATTCCACACCTCCCGTTCCCTCGCCCTCGCCCATCCCGTCCGCACTCCGCGACACATCCGCATGCGCAGACGTCGATGCCTCGGCCGTGTCAAAATGTATATCCGGGTTAGGATCCTTGACACCGAACCGCTTGCAGAGCAGACGCGCAGGCTGCCAAGGCGTCACCTCCCTCGTCATCGGCCCATACATGCCCAACCGCGCCGCGTGCACCTTGGGTTCTTCCTCCTTCTTTTCCTCCTCCTTCTCTTCCACGCTCGGCTTTGGCTCTGGCTCCTCGGACGGCCCCTGTTCTGCACTTGGTGTGTGGAGTCCTTCGACGACCTTGGGACCCAGTTCGAGCACGGCGGCACTTGTGAAACGGCCTGCCATCGCTCCCGAGACGGGACGGAAGAGCGCGGCGGCCTTGGAAAACTCACCCATCTCGAGTGCATACGTCTCCGGCGTCTGGGTCGACAGACGAGCAGGTATGGACACCCCGGAACCAGGTTCGGCGTGAGCACGAAGATAGGCAGTATATCGGGCTTGTTTGCTAGGATTGGAAGTAAAGGGCTGAAACCCTTGCAGCGCAGCTTGGGCAATGTGCGGATCTGTGTGAGGGATAAAAGGCCCTTGAGATGGAGCAGTGCTTGGTTCTGGAGTCGTCGTATCCGTTGAAGGGCCAGTGAAGCGACTTGCTGTAATGTTTTTGATCCGTTCTTGGTCTTTCTTTGATATGTATTCAAAGACAGAGCGTGGTGCTGATGGAAGGGGCGTCTCTCCGAGTGCAGCACCCCGCTAGCAAAGTGTCAGATAGAGATATGGAGCACAGACGAGACAGACCTCATCTGCAGATATCCCTTTTTTCCATTGGGCATGAGTTTGAGATTGACCTGGTGCGGGAAAGTGTGGTATGTTTTCCTTCCCACCAAACGACTTTTCCCGCTCCCAAAGAACCTTTGGATTGGGTTTCCACCCTTTCGGTACTTCGGGCAGAGGGAACCTGGAGGAATCCGCCTGTATGGAAGGAGACTTTGACTCCACGAACGACTTACCACATGTCTTCTGTGACCGGTTTTTCTGAAAGTCTAAACCCTGGAAGTACGGGTCTCCCATCGCGAAACAAGGCGGGAACGTTTCCTTGAGTCTGCTGAATACGTGAACACTACCTGCCGTTCTACAACTTTTCGTGAGCTTACCGACGGTGTCGCTCCGCTAGGTTTACTCCCAACAACTACACGCTCTTCATCGTGCATATCATTAATATCAAAAGCATGCCTTCTTCCATGACCCAAAGCGTGATCATAAACGTCCAAGTCATCCTCGTCTGCGTCGTTCAGAGCACCCAGCCCAAAACCACCTTACGAACCAACCTGAGCAGTTGAGCCGAAGACCGATTACGGGACATACCTGCTATCCGTGGTCCTTGAGCATCTCGCGTTTCCTGTTGGTGAATCCCCAAGCTTGCATTCAGCCCCAACGCTCTGTTGTATCCAAGACCATGGAAATTATCTTTACGTGGAACGATGATCGGCGATGTATCTTTTGGTGCATAGGTGTGTTTCTTGGCTTCCTCGTCCACGTCCTGTCCAGTCCTATCCGGATCGCGTCCATACTGAATCTCGCGTTGCCGCCAAGTCACTCTCGGACCAATACCCTGTCCCGGTTTCCAACCCATCTTCTTGAGGATACGTCCTCCCATAGAATCCTTTGGTGCAGGTGTCATGGCCTGTTCAAGCGCAAGCGTCACCGGACTGTCATAACCACAAGTGAGGAGGACACCAGCTGAGATAGCCACGAAGGACGCACTCTTTCTGACTGTCGTCCACACCAGCCCTGCGCGCTCTCTCTGCCTCAGTGCCACCGAGAATGTCCATTTCATCGTGTTCACTGACAAGTTTTTGGTCTGCACGGCGTTCGGCGAGATCCTCTTCGTCCATAAAGTCTTCCGGTCTTACTGTCCGAGCTTTGGCACGATCCGATCGCGAAGAAACGAACGTCGACGGCGTCCATCCTGATGAAAAACGTCGTACATTGACGATGAGATGACGATACAAGCAGACCAACCTTCCTTTGAACCAACGGTGTTGAAATAGCCAGCAGAGAAACCCCCCGTGAAAGCTCCGTGTAGTCTTCTTCGGCCTTTTTCATCTCTCACCTAGATAGACAAGTCATCAGATAAATAGCCCACCAAGGAGCAGCAACTGACTTCTTGTTTCCAGAGTGGGACGAATTCACCCGTGTCTTTGGACTTTTCCAAGGGCGGCAGTGGTGTTCCAATCTAGAGGATTGTCAGACACGACAACAACGAAAGCGAAAAGTGTACCAAACAAAAGTTTTCATTTGCCCTCTTGCTCGCCGTATCGACCCCCAAATCACCCAGTTTCCGTTTGAGCCTTGTCGAGTTCATGATAGACTTTGCTAACCCGAGACTTTGGAACCAAAAAGGTATGATTAGTAGTAACCCTAACCATAGATATGGGTTGGCTATTCGTCCATATTTGCATCTGCCTCCACTTCCACCTCTTCTCGTTCTTCTTTCT
>JBBPTN010000502.1:0-15128 GCA_038094075.1 Xerocomus spinulosus
GCTTTCCGAAACCGAAGCCCGAGCCCTAAGCCCGGGGAAGCCCTTCAAAAGGTCGGGTCGGGTCGGGGCTTCAAAGGGTCGGGTCGGGCCGGGCCCAGGGCCTGAGCCCAAGCCTTGCCCATCACTATCTTGGGATTCGTGTACGAACGATCTTACATGTTTGAGAGCTCGTTCTTCTCCTGTGTTATCACATACTTGTTTTACCCACTGGCAAGTCCAGGGGTCAACGGTATTCATCCAAGACCTTGAAGAACCAGGCGGACACTCACGAAGAGGTACCACAGCGTCTGGTTTGAGTTCAGATCGAGTATCCATCCCAGGAGTAACTATTTCCCGGGGAAGGATCCCTCTAGGGGACTCGTCGATCCTTACCCTTTTCAAGATTTTAGGTATTTTGGGTTCTTTAGGTTGTTCGGAGACTCCTGTCGATCCGAATCCTTTAGTCCCCCGGTTGGTTTCGTCAAGGTTTTCGACCTCATTTAATTCATCCATACTTATTTTTTCAATGATTAGTTGGGCGATTCGGTCTCCCTTCTTGACGTCAAACTTGATATCGGCATTATTTATCAGGAGGACTTTTACTTCCCCCCTATAGTCAGAGTCAATGACACCGGCCCTGATGTCTATTCCTTTTACTGCCAATCCGCTTCTTGGTGCTATTCTTCCATAAGCTCCATGCGGTATGGCAAACGCTATTTGTGTACTTATAAGCGTTCGCTTTCTTGGTAGTATTTCTTTGTCTTCAGCGCTGTAAATGTCATGTCCAGCACTATGTTCCGTCCCCTTACTTGGGAATCGGGCTTCTGGGCCGAGTCTTTTGAATCTTACTTTTGAGATCTCGGGTTCGTCCACAGTCAAAACAGAATATTTATTGTTCGACGTAGTACATGTATTTACAGGGGTAGCAGTGGATCTCAGTTCTGCTCCCCGTTGACAAAACCCGACGTCTCTTTCTCAATGTCCTTGATTTGACGACACAGGTCGTCATCATCCGTATACTGTATTTGCCGGTTCCGGAATTCGATAGTACGTACTTGCCTTCGCGGCCTAAAGTGGTCCGCGCAAGGCCAAGGCTTTCCACACTGCCGGCATTTTCCCTCGGCACGTGCTCTTGTCAAGTCCATGGGCACTCCTTGCCCTCCAAAAGATCCGGCGGTTTGCAGTGATGGCATGGTCGCTGGATTGAAGTGGTTTTGTGGGCCCCCTCGTTGCAGATGTGTCTGGGGTCCCACTGTCCCTGCCATCTGGGGGACATTTGCTGATGGCGCGGCGTATGGACGATTGTAGTTGTAGACAGGGTTTTTTCCTTTGTATCGCGGACTTATCCATCCCCCTTGAGGTTGGGGTGTTGGATGAGTGGTTCGGGCCTTCCTTCTTTCAGCCCATTCCTGAAGGACTCTGTCCGCTTTGATGAAGATGTCGATCCACTCGTCTACATTTGTGGAGTCAAGGATGTTGGCGTGTGCAGTTTCGACGTATTCGACTAGCTCTTCCTTCATTGCCTTTCTTAGAAGGTTGATGAGCATCGTCCCGTTGTTCGTCATGTCTACTTCTGCTTCTATCGCCATCTGATGGAATCTGAGTACAAATTCTTCGGCATTCTCCCTTTGACTTTGTCGCATCGTCAGCAGCTCCTGCTCTGCTTTGTTTTTCAGAGAGGCTGGTGCGAAAGTAACGGCAAGTTGTTTCCGGAATCTTTCGAATCCATATTCATTAATCTCAGAGCTGTTCTTTTCCAGGAAGACGTTAGCAAACCGGCCGGCCGATCCGCTGTTCATTAGGCCAAGGATGATTGCGATTTTCTGTCCGTCTTTCGGTTCTTTTCCAAAACCTCCAAGATGAAGGCATACCGCTCTCCACCATGTGTGGAATTTGCTTTTGTCTCCATCGTAATCGTCGGGTCGTCTGATGAATGATTTGCCGATCTCGACCTCCTCAGAGGGTATTGGCTTAGCGATTTTGGGGATATGGTCCGCGACTGGTTGTTCAGGTACTCTTTCCCTGATTGCTCGCGCGACTGCGTTGTTGATGGCATCTCGGAGGAAGTCTTTTTGGTCGTCTGAGAATTGAACCGTTCCCGACATTCTTTCGACTGGAGGGATGAGTTCAGAGGAAGATGATATAGGGGAATGTGATGGTGTAGTGACCGGTGTAGCCACGTTCGCGATGTCTGAGTGTCAGTTACTACCCCTTTCGGGCGTTCTTCTGACTCTAGACTGACGGCGGGAATGTGATGAGTCTGCTGTGCTCGATGCCCAGCAGCAACGAGAATCAGCGCTTCTGTACAAGAAAGGTGCAACGACACGTGCGTTGCGTCGGAATGCATGGCGGGCACGTGGGAATGTCAGAAAGTGGGGGAACTGGATATGCCTGGCTACGGCAAAGGGAATACTGCCCTCGTCAGACGTGACAATCGCTGTGATCACACGAACAGCAGGCGTTATCGCACACCTTACGCTACGGCCTCTAACGCTCCGCAGATACGTCCCATAGTGCACTTTCGGGGAAGCAACATTATCCTTATTTAATACGGCGGACAACCGTATGACAAGCGTGGGTCGGGTGCTTTTCCCGTACACTTAGGCGTGTAAACCGTTGCTAATCGAGAGAAGAAACGACGCGTGGGTCGCTAAAGACAATCCACAAATCGGTTGGTCACAGCCACTCTTCAGGGATGGTAACCCTGATGCTACTAGACTGCTCGCTGGTTCCCGATGAGTTTACCCACAGCTAGTACCAGGCTAGGGCCCAAGGCCAAAATCCTTTTGTACCGCTAAGGTCGGGGGTCTCGATGGAAAGTCCCGCAGGTCGTCGTCCTTAACGGACTAGCCTAGGGTGGAATGGAGGAAAGGGAAAGGATGCGAGGTTCGATGGAATGGGGCAAGAGATGGAGCGAAAGGCTCACACACCTCAAGGCTAACTTGATGGTTGGAAGGTCGTGTGTTGGTGTCGGTGAACGTGTAATGGTGATGAAGAGGTAAAGGGGCAGCGAGCTCAGAGTGAGGGCGCTGGGAGATAGTTTGGAATAATGTTAGGGATCGCTCAAGCTCAGCCCTCAAAGTGAGAGAAGAGGAAAGAAATGAGGATTCCAAACTAAGGAAACGATACAGAATGGTCCCTACTTATATACTATCTAAAAGCCCTATCACATGACCAGTCACATGCTATGATATCATAACGACGTCATCGATGATGTCATATTCTAGAGCGTGAAAAGTGAAGAGTAAGTGGTAGAATGTTCTGGTACGACGGTAATTAAATGTGACAAAGAGAAAGTGTGAAGAGTTGAAGATGTGAAAATATGAAAGTTCTAACAATGTTGGTAACACCTTTTGCCTGCCAGGTTCGTAAACACTTGGCTTGGGCTGCTTGGCCAAGGACTAGCAATTTGCATTCGATGATCAAGGCCTCCCACTCTCTGTATACTACAGCTATTCCGGACCTAGGTAGGTAAACTTTTATTGTCATCAGATTTTTACTGAACACTCGATAGGCCTTGATGAAAATGGTAATCCCGAGGTACAAGCATTAGGATTTGACGTGCGGTTGTCTAGGTTGTCGTAATGTTTTTTATGTTCCATATGCCCTTCTAATTTTGGATTCCAAAGTTGGTTCGCAGAGATTAAGAGTATTCTATACCCCGCATTCACACTCATTGGAGGGGTACAGCGGCCTCAGAAACACCGCGTCACGGTGGCGACGAGGTAGCTACCCCCCACAGGAACAACAGCGACGATGGCAGCCAGCACAGGCTGCGCATATGAAAGCAACAATAACGACAACCAGGAAAGGCGCACGAGTCCCAATCAGACAGCAACAGCATTCAAGTCAGCTGGGGCACTGCTGATCTGCCGTGCCTAGGCCTTATCCCCGGATTTTACTCGGTCATCATCATCGTTTCCACGCTAACAACAAACGTCCGTTTGTCTGATTGAATTGTACAAGATGGTATCATGCTCTTACCACTGGTTCGTTGGAAACCTTGCTCCGGGCCGGGAACACGTACCTAACCATCAGCAAGGGGCCATCTGGACCTAGTACTTACTGGTATGTCCGCACAAAAAGCCATTGTCATGCGGCCTGCGCCACCATCATCCATGTACGATCTATAAAAGCAGGAGGCAAGGTACATTTCCCTTGTTCTCAAAAACACCATCCTCAAAAACACACCATCTCAAGAATGTTCAACAGCCATTCGTCCGCTCTTCTTGCTATCGCCATCACGGCCCTTGCAGGAGTCGTTAGTGCTGCCCCAAGCGCACTCGACGCTCGTGGATTCCCCTGCAACGTTGGCCAACACCCGTATTGCTGCAGTTCCCTTATCGTGCGTACTCGTCCTATTGGTTGATGGCCACCTATCACAATCGTTCTCGTGTGGAAATAGGGAAGTACCGGAGTTCAGTGCGCATCAGCTGGCTCTGGCAACTGCCCAGGAAAAATCGAGGCATGCTGCGCCACACTGGTCAGTTGATGCAAGAACACCTTACGATGACTAACGGACTGATGATTCATGTTGCTCCCCGTTTGTAGTCTGGAACGACAGGCATCGACTGTGCCCCACCCTTGTGACGTGCTAACAGCTTTTTCAAAGTTGGTGTCTGATACTCTTCTGCACTTCATTCATTTGGATCTCATACCAAGCGTTCTACGTCGAGTGGTTGTATTGAAATAGCTTCTCGATGCCTTCTTTTCGATCGCGTGTTTCTGATAGTTGTATTGAACATGAGAACTTCATTTGCGGCGGTGTCCTTTGTAGTTGAAGGTGACTATGATATAAGTTATGAATCGAGTAGTACTACCACAATGTCAGCAAGTCGAAGATTGCTCAAGCGCACACCGCCACCAGTGGCAAGAGACAACCTCCTGGCTTACCCCTCACGTTCTTGGCACGATACGTGCCAGCAGGGGTCCACCCCTTGAAGTTGGGGTACCCATATACGTCTTTGCGACGCTCACAGAGAAATATATGCATGATGAGTCCTAAAACTTGAGCAAAGATAAGAATCAAAACCGACGTTGCCGGTCGACGAAGAAGAGCGTGAGGTGACGAAAAGAACCGACCGTTCCAACAAACAGTCGTGGTTGTTGCGCAGTGCCTCTCACAGCCGCATCGCCAACGATCCCAATAGCAAAACCAGTAGCAAGACCGGCGAGACCGACGGAAAGATCTGCGCCGAGGTCGATGAAGCTGGATGCAAGGGACATTTGCGAGCCAACTACGACTCATGAATATCACGAAAATGAAGGTGGAACAACGAAACCCACGGGAACTCGAGATAAGTACTGAAACGACCAACAGCACCAATGAGATGAAAAGAAGCAACACACCAGCCATGATAACCGGGATAACAGATCTCATGACGAGGTCAGGTCGCAAGACACCCATGGCAGAAATGCCAACACCAGACTTGGCAGTACCATAACTAAAATTGGGTGAGCACGCGTATTCGGTTTTTACAGCAATCATATACGAACCTGGCCCCAATACCTATACGACAACGACAAAAAATGCATGTTAAACAAGTGATGGGTCAAACCGCCAACGTCTTACAGGGGTGCATCAATCGAAACTCTGCCCCGGCATGCATGGACGGCCCACACAATCCACCAAATGGGCGTAGAATAAGTATACTCGACCTCACCCAACACACGCCAGCCACCCACTCCGCTCCCAACCCCCAATAAACTCATCCTCCGAAAACCTCTCCACAGCCCACTTCCTCGCTCTCTCACGATATCCCCACTCTATGGCGCCATCCATCGTCAGAATCTATTGGATAGGAGAGGCAGTATCATTAAACACCCTAACACGTGTGTATGCCACGAAGAAGCGGTACCTCATGCACATGCACAGCCATCGCGAATCCGTCCGATGTTCGCGCATGGAAGCCAGTGGGCTATGACGCGTAAGGTACGACAATGTCGTTCAACGGACCCCCGGAGGAATGAACAAGGGGAGTGACTCACCTGCTGCCTAATTGCCGTAGAAAACACGCGGATAGTACGCGGTTGAGTTCTACGTGGTCAACCATGCGCATGCGCACTGTTTACCATGAACTGGACAACGTTGCTCCTGAAATGCTCGTCGACCATTGTACTGACTCTGATGCTTGAACGGGAAAGCCAATCCAGCACGTCGGGATAGGGAGCATTGACGACGAACGAGACCTGGTTCTGATGCGGCGCATCAGTAAGAGACGGTGTTTCTGTAGTACCAGTCTGTGCACTTGAATACCCGACTCTGTTGCCGAGGCATGTAAAGACTCGACCCTGTCTGGATCACCCTGGTGTCAATATCATGTCCTTGTGTGTTCGTTGCACGTGGGCAGTGGCAGTCCAGAGGACGCGTTTGCCTCCACCCCCTGCATGATCCGGAGAGTTGAG
Organism: Xerocomus spinulosus; assembly: GCA_038094075.1. Lineage (NCBI taxonomy): Eukaryota > Fungi > Basidiomycota > Agaricomycetes > Boletales > Boletaceae > Xerocomus > Xerocomus spinulosus. Next base: position 6,385 of record JBBPTN010000502.1, read on the forward strand.
CTAACCGTGTGTACAATGAAGTGTATGTTCACCAGTACGGATGAAAAAATCCAATATACTTGTTTGTGTTGGTTTGATTCCCAACTCGTTGAGACAACGTGATCTTGACCACAAAGCGTTAGTGTACGTTGTAAAAGACAAAAGGAGCACAAGTAGACCACAGCCGAGATACAGCAAGGGGACGGTGGCGCTCAATCAAGGTTGTAAGCATGTCTGCCTTGTTCGATGGCGTCTTACTTATGTAATGTGAAACCGGACCATCGCTTCCGTTAGTGCGTCGATATTCACCACGACGGATCTCCTGTGGCAAAAATTATAGTTGAACCGCCTTCATGACGGCCAGTTGCCAAACGTGGTTTTATGTTGGCCACGCTGCTGTGCGACGAAGTAGGGTGTTACCCATTGAATGAGGCTCAGGTCGGACCATACGCCCAACAATTAAGTTGGGCACACCGGGCCAGCTTTTGGGGCCACACAACGTCATGGCCAGGCAGCCGCACCAGTACCGTCCTTTCACTGCAGACATACTCTTTTCCAAACAGTTGGTGAGTTATCCATCTCTGGGCTCCTATCATGATAACCGACATCTCGGTCAATTTTCTTTTCTCTGATTCGTTGGCCACTCTGTAGTGCCCGGGCCGACAGCCAATTACATAATCTTATATGCCTTGCTGCTTCCTCGAGGCATTGAGCTTGTTCCTCCATTCCTCTGCCACGCTATCAGCAAGTCTATTGGAACAATTCTTCTTGGAAGACGTCGGGTTGCGGAAGCAGCCTTTACTAGCTTCTTGGCCCCTTGGTCAGGAGCGGGCAATGCAGAACCATGTGGCCATTCGTCAACCGATCACTGAGTTGGCCGCCGTTTACTTCCTCTGAGGTATTTAATCTCCTATCCAGCCTCGGGTGCTGATCACTTTTATCTCCTACTTTTTACACTATCGTACATCATGTACACTTTGTACTCCAGATCTGGCGACGGTGAAGACAACACCACAAGTGTTCAATTGAACACGATCATTTTCATCGTCGTCTGCATTGGTGGGTCATGTTCATTCATCACACCCCGATCTGTCGTTAATTGTGTTGCTGACTGTCCTACAGTATGCTTCTTCCTAGTTATCTTTGGATTCTGCTTTGTCGCTCGCTGGAAGAAGCGTCCTGACAATGCTACGACAAAACTACCCAATCCCATAAGAACACCCCCAATACTGCCCTCTCCTCCTCACCCGCCATCACCGGTCATACCGCGGCCTCCCCAGGCTCATCGATGGACTTGTCTCCCAAGTTTCTCACGTTCCCATGTAACACAGGAAGCCTTGGATGCCTTCCGCATTTCTTCATACGACCTTGACGAGTTGGGGGTATACAACACGAGAGAACTAGACATTGATGAACTCAGGCCTGATCGGTATTCGAGGCCATGCCCCACCGACAGGTAGTGATTATGAGTACATCTTGCATGTTTGACAGAGTATCGAGGTGTGTAGCCACATCACTGTAGCCTTACTTGTCGTGTCGGCACTAGTTTTGGCAGGTACTTATCATTTGCGAACTGGTGTCACTAGTATTCATTTAGCAGTAGAACTGTATTACTATACTTGAGCTTGGTTTCCTTCCATCTACAATGATGGTGACCGTTGCGCAGATGAGCGCGACCATCCGACATGACATTGAAGCTCGCAAAAAGACATCGACAGGAAGGTCGCACTCGAAATTGACTGTCAAGGTGTCGGTCGCATTTTCAGTGGACGGCCGGCAGGTCGTGAGCGGCGAGTGTTCGTCCAACTTGGCTAGAGGAAAGCTCAGGTGGTGGCTTGTCAGAGAAGGACGAGAAGCTGCCGGACAGCAGTCGACGTGACCAACGGCGTGCACGGCGTCTGTCCGTGTCTTTAGCATCTCCACTGGGCAACGCTTGTTGGGCCCTCTACGGCACGACCACAAGGTATACGGCGTCAAGTTCTCGCCGAACGGCGACCGACTCGCGACGGCCGCGCTGGGGGATGTCATCGCAAATCTGACGCCGGGCTCGGTCCGGGTATAGGATGCCAGCACGCCGGGCACCAAGCTGGTCGACGTATCGATAAACAAGATTTTCACGCCGTGCACGCCGTTCGCGTGGACAACCGACAGCCTTCTCTTCGTCGTCGCGTCGAGCCAGATCTCACAGATTCATGTGCCCACAGCGCAGGTGCGTTCCGGGTGGTCGCTCCCAGCGGACTATAACGTGTCCTATTGCTCGCTCGCGACCAACGGGCGGTTCATCGTTTGTGCAGACGACGCGCGCATCACGTTTTGGCATGCCTTGTCGCTCACACGCGTCGGCCCTACGCTCGTCGAACCGAGTGCCATCCGGTCCATCGCACTCTCTCCTGACGGCCACTACCTTGCATGCGGCGGAAATGACGAGAAAATCGCCGTGTATGCGCTCGGGGACGTGTTGCCGCTCAATTACATCCTCGATGTGAGCACACTCGTCGTCTGACTTTGTCCGCGATCTCACATTTGTATACCCCAACTTCCTTTCCTTAGCCTGTCACTCACTTCAGTGAAAATTTAGTGCTCAGGACCGCATCAGAGCAGCTTCAGGGCGCTTCAGATCGTCGGCTAACCTAGCCAGTTTCCTGAAGCAGTTGCCGCTCGTCAGCGTGGATGTCGATGCATTCCGATCGTGGATTGAAGATGACCTCGTTAGCATAGACACATGCCTAACAAAGGACCCTGCGTCTGGTCCTGTTTCGCGGCATCACATGCTCGCGAATCGGGCGCTTGTGCGTACGCGGAGGCAGCAGTGTGCGGCGCTCGATGCAGCTGAGGAGGTAATGTCGTATCCTATTTATTATATACTTTTTATCGTGTATCTCTCTATTCACGCCTTCCAAGTCGCTTACCATCCAGCGGTCCGCCTTACCACATATCGCAAAGGCACTTGCACGGATCGGTCAAGACCAGCAAGAACTCGCGCTTCAGTGCTTTGACCTCGTTTTTCGAGACTGCCACACAGACGAGATTGAATTCCTATTGTTGATCAAGGTATGTTGTCCTTGCCATACCGCTTCTCTCTCATGTTGTTTGTGCAGGCCATACTGTTGTATGTGTCTGGGAAGCGCGAGGATGGAATAGCACGTGTGAACAGCCTTCTTACTGGTGCAGACGACAGCAAAAAGTACCACTACTTTCAGGCATGTATCGTGCTCAACCATCCTTGACACTGACAATCTAACCTTGTAACATGACTAAATGAATGGCAGGTACTCGGGAATATGCACCTCAAGCAGGGCGAATTTGAACAGGCGATGACGTCGTTTTCGGAAGCGCGGTCGCATGCACTCGCTCGGCAGGGGTTTCATCTCGTGACAATCTTTCTTGCAAGTAACCTTTTCACACTTTGTGCGCACGCTCAAGCGAGGTTACATAGATGTTTGGTCCCGGCTTTGAAGAGCTTGATATTACGGTTCGGCGTCCTCTACGAGAAGCCACCGGTGGTCGGCGTCGTTAGAGATTGATATGGTTCCGGAACACATTGGAGAGACGACGAGCAGATAGGTGGGGGTCTACTAGTATCCTGTGTTCATGCTGACTCGAGAGGATACCCAGATACCTCGACACTACACGAGCACTTGTTAAACCATCACGGTGAATGCGATACAATCTATACAACTTGGTAGAATGCAGTTGGGCGGGTCACCCGCGATCATCGGTCCTACTGGTTCTTGCCCCGGTCCTATGAGTTGGTGGTAAATTTAATTCGGGCATTCGATATTGGTTGGCTTTCCATATTGGTCACTCTTCGTATCACGATCGATCGTCCTGGGCCACTAACCCTTCGAGGTCCACCAGCTTTACGTGCTACCTACCATTTCATCTGATCGATTCAAGTCTGTTTCACTGGGGTTGCGATATACTCATATTGTGATCTCAGCACGAGGTCACTGCTGCATTGATATCGATGAGCGGAAGCGGGCGCCGAGGTCGTTCGCGTGTAGGCGGGGGTGTTTCAAGGGGAGGAAGTGGTCGGGGATCGCCCGATGCCAGTAACTCCTCTGGTCGTTTTCATAGCGACGGTGCTCAAGGTGGTGAGCGTGGCGGAAGAGGCGTTCGCGATCATAGCAGAAGGCAGCCTAGGGGGGCACGCGGACGACGTGCACTGTATGTCGCCTCGCCCAACATTTGGATATCGTTGACGTGATGACACTGCCCTTCTTCTAGCGCTGCCATCGCTGTCCCAGGGATAGGTAATCAGCCGGCGAATATCGATGCACGTATCGCGGATGATTCGGACAAGGCGCGCATTGCCTCACCCAATTTCGACACCGCTTTTGGTGACCGTCCCCGGCCGAGTATTGGGACGGACGGGACCCAGATCGCGCTCCGCACCAATTTCTTCCCCGTACAATTCCCCCCGGGGCCTTTGTACGAGTACGATGTTGACGTGGCTCCCTTGTGCCCTCGGCTCGTCAGACGGCGTGTCCTAGACCTAGCTGAGCAAACAGCTACGTGGGGACAGGCAGGCATGAGCGGCAATGTTGCGCATGACGGACATGCACGACTTGTCTCTGCCGTCGAGTTACCCCAGCCCTTAACGATCGCGGTGGCATATTACGAGGCGGGTGCGACCGGTCCTCCAGTACAGGGTGGCCGGGTGTACACGCTCTCCATCAGACTCATCCAGAGTGTCAATATGGCGAATCTTACAGAGTACTTTGTTGTCTTGAGTTCCAGAATTTTGGTTCTGACATGTTGCTAGATATCTCACGGGTCGGCTTCCGTATCGCGATTCCAACGCATTGCCGTTGATTGCGCTCTTGAACACCATTCTCACCTCTGTCTCAAGGAGGGTCGATTTTCGGATCGGACGAAACCGATACTTCTCGCGTAACGCGGTCGAACCGATGGCAGGGCTTGGCAGCACTCTCGAAGTATGGAGAGGTTTCCAGCCAGTATTGACACCTGTCCACAAGCAACTGATGGTCAGGGTCGGCATCAGCAGGGCAGCCTTTTACGTACCTGGTAATCTGGCGCGTGCGATGACGGACTTTCATCTCTTGACTGGTGCGAACATGCACACCCTTTTCCGTGGTGTGAGGATCCAGACGACCCACCTTGGAAATAAAAAGACTATCAATCAAGTTGTGCCTCACACTGCAGGGGAAATTTTGTTCCTTACGCCCGAATTCGGACCAGTTACTTTGGAAGACTACTTTATGCTTAGTGAGCTTATCTGTGGGTCTTTTTGACTGCGCTTGATGGTCATTTCCCCTAGAATACAATATTGTGCTTCAACATCCCGATCTACCGTTGGTAAGCTTCGGCAGTGGGCCCACATTAAGTTACTTGCCAACGGAGATCTGTGATGTACTTCCGGGCCAACATTTTCGTCATCCCCTTGAAAATGGGTTTCTCTCTTTGATGACTGCCATAGCGCGCCGACCCCCTAACGTGAACGAAGCGGCGATCGTCAACCAAGTTCGCAATCAACTGGGATTCAATGTTCGTAGGCCTGAGCTACAACGCTTTGGAATGACTATTGGTTCGGACATGTCTGTGATTCCCGGGCGCGTTTTGCCGAAACCTAGTATCCAATACTCGTCGGGACCTGCGCAGATTGACGACCAAGCCCACTGGAATCTTCGAGGTGTCAAGTTCGCGGTTGGCGCACGCCTGGACAGCTGGGCGGTGCTGGTCATCAAGGATGGATCTCAAGATGAATTCGTGAATTCCGAGGATGAGGATCTCCGCTGGGCTGTGGCCCGTTTTCGCCACACGTGTAACCTGTATGGGATGCGCGTCGCTGACAACCCGAAATACACCATGGCCGAGTTGCCACCCAGGGACCCATCCGACCCTCTCAGGCAGGCGGCTGCTGAGACGATCGGAAACGCAGTTCTGAGCATCAATCCAAAACCTAGCTTGTTTCTTGTTATTCTCGCAAACAACGACAAGGCGGTCTACGAAGGTCTGAAGCACCTGTGCGACGTTTCCTTGGATGTTGCTACTGTGTGCATCGAATCTCGCAAGATTCGCCAGGCCCATCCTCACTACTTGGCAAACGCAGTGTCAAAAGTCAACATGAAATTGGGTGGTATCAATCACAATCTAGACACTCACAGCAATAGGTGGTTGAATGAAGTCCTCACCATGATTGTTGGCATATGTACCACACACCCAGGGCCAGGGAGTGTTATAGGGACTCGTAAGGATAGTTCCTGTGTATGTCCTGTTGATACGCATTTCCATTACAGCATCCATCGCGGCCGTTGTCGCTAGTGTTGACAAAAGTTTTACGCAATATCCTGCCACGTTGCGGATGCAAGGGTCTCGAATAGAGGTATTGTAGTCTTTTGAATGGTGCCATCGCTGTCCTCAACCAATTTTTTGATGAGATGGTTCAAGACATTCAGAGTATGATGATTGACAGGTTAACCCTCTTTGAAAAGAAAAATAACGGGAAGCTCCCTGAACGAATCATTGTCTATCGCAGTGGCGTTTCAGAGGTTGGTTGTTATTTGTGTATCTCAATGATGGACTTACTATCTTCAGACTCAATTCCACTACCTCAGATCGGTTGAACTTGCACCCTTCCTCGAAGCATTGCGCACTTTCCGCCCGGGCGTATATACTCCCAAACTCACTGTCATTGTGTGCAGCAACCGCCACCAGGTGCGGTTTTATCCCACAGACAATGCCAGCGCTGGAAGGAGTGGAAACCCCCTTCCCGGTACTGTGGTTGACCGCGGTGTCACCATCATGAATTATTTCGACTTCTTTATACAACGTGAGCACCGGATATCATATACATACTTGCTTTAGCTGCTGACACTAGTGGTAATAGCGCATGGGGTGTCGTCAGGCACTGCTCGTCCGGTCCATTACTATGTCGTCTATGATGACAATCGGTTCGATGCGGATACCGTCCAGGGACTGACCCACTCTCTAAGTTACACGTCTGCGCACACGACTGAAGCCGTGCGGTTGCCCTCTCCTGTCTTGTACGCCAAGGCTGCATGTCGACGTGGAAGATGCTATTTACGTCGGCTTGTCCACGGGATGGAAAACACTGGGGAGCCACAGGATATTATGGAAGAAGCGATGGGGTTGTGGGGCGGTGGTGTGTCGGGGGCGAGTCTGAGGGACACCATGTTTTACCTGTAAGCCACTGGGAGTCTGGGACTGGGACTGAGGTAGTGAGGCTGGGGAACAAGTGATCGTGTGGAAGGTGCAATGATCGTGGAGCGGAAGCGGCTTTGAGATCTTGGACTAGTTGCGGTACGATTGCCATTTCGTGTGGAACGTTGGATGTTGTGCCTTGCCGATGACCGGACGAAAGGCGAGAAGGACTGGAAAGACTCGTGGTGATCAAAGCAGGGCAAACACTGACCGCCACCTGAATTTGAGTCGGAAGTAATATTCGCAGGTTTCAGCTCTCTGGCCAAATGTTGATGCATTTCAAACACTACCGCCATGAAGCTCACAGGAAGGAGAAGATACACCGGAGGGTGTCGGCCCGGCGTGGCATGTGACATGTGACTGGTGACCGCGGTTCTTGTCTTCAGTATCCTTCAGTTTGGGTAGTATCATGCGAGGCCAGTCCGGACACTAGGCTATGCCCCATGAAGCGGCATATTCTTGATTTGGTGAGTTTCACTGTGTGAGAGTATCCTTACGTTGTCGTCTCGTGCCGCCATTCCCTCAGTGCGATGTTCACGTGCACGGTGTTTGATGCCGGGGCCCTAGATCGATCGATATCGGAAACAAGCGTAGCCACGCAGAATAACCACGATGAAGGGCGAACACAGTGGTGAGCACCGATTGGATAGTGAAAAAACGTTGACCATTCACTGACTATGCAGCATGGAGAAAAATTGACATCGATTGCAAAGATGCGCTCCCTGTCTCTATCGCTTTCACGGATAACCAAAGAAGGCTGGTGAGCATCGAGCGCAATTCCGGGTCTCGAGGAGGGAGGATTCGGCAGTACCAAGTCGTCACAGACCCTGGCCAAAGCTCAGCAAATCATAAAAACACAATTCGCTTGGACGGTATTGACCGCGCCATCGCCTCGAAGGACGGGAAGTGGATCGTGAGCGTCACGGAAACGATGGTGATGATCAGGAATATGGTCACAGGCGAAGTGGTGGATGTGGACGAGCACACTACGGGGATACCGGTGCACGCAATCGATCTTTCTCCAGACTCGGCGAGGTTTGCTATTGGATCCGAGGACAAGACCGTTCGTGTATTCAGCACCAATACGGGAAAACTACTCCGGAAGCTCAATCAGCACAATGATAAGGTGGTTGGGGTCAAGTTCTCTCCAAATGGCGAACGGATCGCAACCGTCGCATTCGGCGATCCTGTCCGTGTATGGGATGTTGGCAATGGCAAGCTGCTATTCCAGAGTGGTGATACTGTGGTATTTGGCCCCACTGTTGACGCTCAGACTGTTACTCGGGATGCGATGCACACACCCCTTGGATGGACCAATGATGGCGAGCGCATCTTTACCATATCCTCCGGAAAGATCACGGTGTTTTCAAAGGCATCCACTGATCGCTACTACCGTGGACCTCGAGATCTTCTTACCGCATCGTCCTTTGACGAGTCTGTTCCTGCAAGTGACGACGCAACACTCTACTCCCTTGCAACCAATGGGAGAATCATTGCATGTGCTGCAGGCAGATCGCTCTCGTTTTGGGACCTTTTTTTATCCTCCAAAATTGGTCCCATTATCACTTCTGGATTTTCGA
>JBBPTN010000503.1:0-15126 GCA_038094075.1 Xerocomus spinulosus
TGCTTGAGCACATACACAGGGAGAGAGGGGGGAATGAAGCGTGTCTTGAAGGTGCCATTAGGGAAAGAGTGGTGCAACCTCCCTATTGCAGAGAGGGGAATGGAGCAGGGCTGGTCAGTGTTACAGCAGTGCTTTGATTTGGAGGGGTGTTGGGGAGGGGCATGGGCAGTGGGAGCCTTGGTGGATGCCGGAGTGGGGGTGATAGAAGTTTTCCCACGGGGGGATGATGGTGGTTGATGGTTAAGAGGCATCGACAAAGAGGTTGTCACCCAGATACGTTCAACCTGAAAACGGTGAGCATTTGAAAATAAACGTCCCCCTCTCAACACGCGCATACCAGAATATACGATATAAATAACCACATGCAAGAGGTTAACAATCGCACCCGCAATTATGAAAGTGAGCCCGCTCTCCACAAAGACATGGAAGATTACATCTCACGATCGATTTGAACAGCGAGATTGAACAGGACGGTGAACTCAATCGGTGCGTAACACCTGTGGTGGCTCGATGCTGTCGAGTTGTTGATGAAAAACGTCGTCAAGTGGATGGATTAGGGTTCATAATACACACTTTGAGTGTATGGATCGATCGAGTCAAGCTGGGACGAGTCTCCGTGAGAAAAAAGCCGTGGTCTAGTTTTTATTGCTACTCTACCTCAACACGTCTTTCTAAGTAGATCGTAAAATCAAGAGTAGGAAATGCCAATCACTGGAAGGAATGAGTAGCACAAACTCAAGCTATATATTCGAATCCTGCAGACAAAAAGAACGAAGATGCAGCCCGACACAATTGCCATCGTCGATAAAAGATTCTGCAGAACCATCCAATAATAGCACTGGCCTTGACGATAGATAGCAAGAGAGCGAATAAACGACAGGTACGATGTACATGAGTGACTATCAATCCAATCAGCATAGATTAGCATACTACATACCTTTTGGCCTATTTGACCCCATCACACACTCGGACTTGTGCGCCGAACTTCCTGCACCCCCTCCATCTCAGTATCAACAGCCCGTTCCTCTTTGCTCTCGTTCTGTCCAGCATCTGCAAACATGATCGCACTCGCAACAGCGTCAGGTTGTGATCCTAAACCAAAGGCTGTGTCGATCTCGCTCCCTCGCCTCCCCTGAAGATCTCGTGCGTACAGCTCTCGTAAGCTGATAATGAACCGAGGGACGAGCGTGAAAGGAAGTATCTCTTGCAGAAACGTCAATCCAGCATACAATCTGAAATCTGAAATCCATCCCGCGATACTAAACAAAGGAATGAGCGCAAGCAACAGGATGCTGGCGTGTGCACAGTGGTGTTAGTCGTATAGACGAGAAAATGATAAACGAAAAAGGACGTACGCAACAAAATAGATCATACCGTCCCTCACAAGAAGGCGCATGTAGCGACTGATTTTGAACGACCTTGTCACTCGGTACATTTGACGTAGCTCCTTGATGAATTGGATGGCCGTTAAAAGGCACATCGATGACCCGAGAACAATCTGAGTAGCGTCCAATGTTGTAACCCAAGCACTCCAAGGAATAATTACTCCTGCGCAATATGAAAACTGAAGCACTTGAAAGGTACTCCCTGCGTCACAAAGGGAAAAATTCTGTTATATATCATGCACGACGTGACTCTGTTCCGACTCACATGTGTTAGACCTGAGTCCAAGGTCAGTGATAATATACAATACGAGGAATGCTATCAATTCGGTGATGTAGAACGTGAGAAGAGTGGCGAGGATGAATTTTGATCGATCGTGTATCGCCCACACACGAAGTATCATTACCACTGCATATAAAATTTAGCTCGTTCACCTGAAGAAAAGAAAATACTCACAATCTGCAGAAAGCATAAAAAGCCAGAAACTCCATTGACTAACGCAGACGATTGCATAGCCTGGAAAGTTACCCTGGTCAGCATAAACATCGAAAACATGAACTAAATACATTCACATCTGTGCAAGTGTAATCGGCCACCTGAACTTTTTCACAATATAAGCACAACGGATGACACATACATCTACAGATTGAAATTGGTAAGTATCATCATCGTTTATCGGACATGGAAGTTACATTTGGTGGTCCAGGGAGGAAAGAAGTCCCCACTTTACAGGTTGCGTCAGATCGGCCAGCTCGACACCTCAGGTTTAAAACACACTGATGGAAGTAGAACTAGTGCGTATATCAGAGAAAAATGGTAATGTGGTAAACAGCGAACACATACATAACATTGCACAATCCGATATAACGAACCTGAAAACAAACAATGTTTCATTCATGGTCAGCGTGATGTCATGAAGGTACATACGAGGACAAACAATGCGGACACCCATGTCCAAGGTTTCTTCTGTGACAAGCATATCAGAAAATATCGTCGAATGGGGACAAAGAGTTCGCCACCCAGATGTATTCGACCTGGAAAAAGGTGAGTATTTGGAGAACGCGTACGCATGTGAAGTGCACCTCATTCGAGAATGTAAGGACTAGCGATATGTGTGATGGCTCGCCCTAGAAACATGGAGGGACATATTACTCACTGTAATCGTATCCAACGGCAACGATGGTTGCAACTACAGAGAACAGTAAGGCTGAGATCCACAGAAGGTAGATCGCAGACATACGGGACACGTAGTCATTCAGTAGGATTTCCGAGACAGCTTGCTGCACTGTGGAGGCCATGAAATACACGGAGACAAGGTGATATGCTACAGACGAATATTAAAGGCCCAGGTACGCATCCTTAAGTCTATGCTGGTAGACGGTCAAGATGCCGAAGACCGCCATTCTGATGTAGGGAGGTACATCAAGGATATGATCTGGTGTTACATTTTCTGCCACTGGATCATGATGAGAACACGGATGAAATAAAACCTACGTGATCAGGAGAAGGCCCGTGTAGTGGCGAAACATTTTTGAATAGTACCAGTACTGCGGTATCATTCATTTCCAGATGGCTAGTGGAGAGAATGTGAGATCAGAAGTGTGTGGAATCAATCCGAACCGATCACTTTTGGGGGACTCCTAGAGTGAAGATGTAGAATGGGCCAGAACGCACGCATGTGCAGGTCGACAGTTAATTATAGATCGCTTCTGTACTCATCGCATATCGATGCTATGCTATGTGTTGGCCGATCAGTTGATGGATCCGATAAATAAAGTGGTTCCCAACCTGGCTAAAAGAAACAAAATGACGGAGCAATAAATGTACTGATTTTTCATCTCAGTGCACCTATGGAGAATCAATAGTTCGGTAGGCACCAGAACCGAGACATCTGCACACCCGTGTGGACGCCCATCAACAAATTGTACCTGATTTTGCTCGCATCACTTGAATGCACGCATAGGCCCACACCGCCCCACATGCGCCCATGCACGCAGGCACCTGAGCACGGGGCCAGTCCTTCGCGCGGTCCAGCGGGGTCTAACCGCACAGACATGGAAAACAGCACCAACCTCCTGTTGCATTCGAATGTGTACGCCAACGAGAGATCAAGCATCGTAAGCAACTCTGGACAGCACGCACACGTGCACCATGTAGCAGCTATGCAGTACGCTACAAAAAGGGTCTATAAGCACGCCATGACAATCAGAGAAAATAGTACAGTCGCCCATGAGTGAGATACTTGCACCAGTGTGGCATGCGAGAGTTCTTCTGGGAGATCGTCATCGGGCATGGCCGCACACTCACCCAATGGAAGCCTGATCTCCGGTGAGACGTTGGTGAAAAGTCGTCAAAAACGGAGGTAGACATTGCGGAAATGTCGACACGGTCTCTTCCTGAGTTGTATAGGACGATGTGTCCTGGCAAATTCGATAGTAATGGTGTAGAGAAACCGTTCGATGATACGCGTGAGAGAAGATTGCCAGATGGTTTGAAGGCCGATCTCCCACGGTCTGTTTCTCTGAACCACGAACCATGAATACTTTCGCTCGACACCTTCGAGCTAGTCAAAGCGTCACTGGTATCCCAGAATCAATGCACGGGCTGTATACCGCAGACAAGAACTTGGATGGATCACAACGACCATCAGCTCCGACAAATGGTCGCAGAAGCGCGGCGAGCCTACAGAGTAGGTACGATGACCATGAGCAACAGTCGGATGGACATGGATTCGCTTCGTTGCACACGTAGTAAGCACCCCACACATTCTCAACCCGATCATGGGCTACTACTCTCCGAAAGAATTTCCTGTACCCCCTCCATCATTACCTCGTCGCCTCGTTGTGCCCGGCATCTACAAACACGATTTCACTTGCAGCAGCGCCGAACTGTGACTTCAAATCAAACGCCGTAGCGATCTTGCTTCCCCGTCGTCCTTGAATATCCTGTGCACAAAGCTTCCGCAAGCCGATGACGAACCGTGGTACGGGCGTCATAGCCATTGGGTGTAGCATCTCAACCGAAACGGTCATCCATATTTCATTCTCTGGAATAATACCCGCGTCGGACAGCACCCCTAGGTGTGGATACTGGGATACTCTTTCACGATGAGCCATTCGCTTCGGTTGGGGTACAATAGAATTGATGTGCCTACACGACAAAATAGATCATGCCGTCCCTCGAAAGGTGTCCCATATAACGATGGAGCCGCTCGGAACGTTTGAATCCATTCCTGGATGAATTTGTGAGCGGTCAAAAGACATATAAATGTGCCTCGGATGATCTGGATACTAGTAGCATATCCGTATGGTCACGGAAGGATGGATATCCATCAAGGACTGGGCATGCGTAACAGAACGATATTTCAACATACCGTGATGACCGACGTGCGCCGGAATACTCATAATGACCACAGACACGAAAAGGAAGAGTACCTGTCCAATATGGATTGTGAAAAGGACGGCAAGGATGCGCCTAGATCGATTGTATAAAGCCCACACGCGGAGGACCATCTTCGTAAAACAGTTCAAGTCTTGCTATATCCACTACGTGCCGACACTACACAACGTACGTTGGATTCGGTCACGAGCCTTACTTGCTACATGATTTACAATCACACGACCGCACGCTTTACACATCCTATACCACAACGGGACCTGCGAACGGGATCATGTAATACAAGTACTTCCATCCCACTCAAATACCCTTCCATCCGACATGCCTACAATCAAAATCTGCCACAACGGATTGGTTCGAGGTGGTTTGTGGACTATTATGGTTGGTGGACAGCGGTTAACTCGTGCCATAACCAACGCATAGGTCCAATAAATTGTGGAGCAGAGCCTGCTCTGCCCGCACACTCTTCAGACCCACCGCAATGCGCAACCCATTACTCGTGCCAGAGTTATTTCGTTTGGTCTTGGGCTTCCTTGCTGAACCCAGCCATCCTCGCTATCTGAGACGCGCCCGCCATGTTTATGAAGGTGTTCAAGTGCAGGTGCCTGCCCCGGGAGGACAACACGCGTTGGCTGCTCTGGCTCAGACATGCCGTGCGCTCTCGGAACCCTCCCTCGATCAACTATGGAAGAAAATAGGCTCGCTCAAGACAATCCTCCTCAGCCTCGGCAATTTCGAGTGGGACGCCAAGAACATTGTGAGTTCCGATCTATTCATTGATGCTGCGTCGTTCCCCAACTCTGGTACTAGGATCCGCTGTCTGCAGCCGAGTGGGGTGTCTTGAATCGATACCTCCCCCGAATTCAGGAACTTCATGTCCAAAAACGCGATTCGTGTTTCTTCCTAGCATGTGCCGCTTTTGAGTCTAATCTGTTACCCAACTTGAGGGTGCTCAAGTGGGAGATGTTCGATAACCTTCCGAATATCCAGCCGCTCCTGAGCCCTAGGCTCGTCTCCTTGGACATCAGAACCTATTTTTCCACAGGAGAATTATCGTCATTGTTTAGAGTCTGCCCTTTGCGCTGTCCAGGCTTAAAGACGATGACAATCAACTATCATGACGATTGGTGTTTGTCCTTGGGTGTCCTCTCTCACATAGTGCACATGGAAAATCTTGAACGCATTTATCTTTACGCATATCTCGATGACGCTGCATTGCAGTTTCTCCTGCGATCTCCGAAATTCAAGGAACTTTATCTCCAAACCAATACACGCCAACTGCAAGAATTGACCCCTTTGGCTTCCGATATGCCACTTTGCAACGTCAAGCGTCTTCATTTGAGACTATATGAATTGCATCCTATCATCAAGTTTCTCCATCCTGACGACCAAGACTTGCACGAGATTGGGATTGATGTTCACAGCATGGACCTTGCTAGCAACATACACGCGTTCTTTACCCGACTTTCGTCCCGAGTGAAAAGGCTTTCCTTGGCCTCGCTCTACTGGGAGTCATCGAAGAATAAGAACAACGGGGATTCTGACGTGTACACTCTCTCACGCGATACGCTCCAACCGCTCACCCTCCTCACCCACCTTTGTAACCTCAGGATCATTCTAGCAAACGAGATATCCCTCGACGACAGAGAGCTGGTAGACCTGGCCCAGAACTGGCCCCTACTCCAAGTGTGCGAGCTCTGTCACTGGGACGACTCGGAGTCACCTGCCTCCGATGGCAAGCGCATGACCTTCCATGGCCTGTCGTCCCTGGTCTCCGTTTGCCCGCGCCTGCACGAGGTCAGTTTGACGCTGGACGCCAGGCAGGTGCCGAGCGATGTGCCGGCGCATCCAGGCTCTCGTTCCCGGAACGTCACCGCACTCTGTTTTCCAAACTCGCCGATCGACGATCCGCGGGAGGTAGCACGGTTTTTGCGGGCGCATTTTCCGCTCGTGGCGTCCGTGAGCTATGAATACAGCGGCCTGCGATGGAAGGAGGTCGACGCGTACTTGGCAGGCGAGGGGCGTGTGGTGTTGTGATCGTGCGTCGATCGTGTCGCGAGTGAGCCTCTTTCAGAGCAGACATGTACGTACGTTGTGTGGTGCCAACCGTTGGCCGTTTTATGAATTCAACCAATATGCGTCATGCGTCAATGCATCATGGTCAGTCATCTCATCCGTCACTTTGCATACCGGTTCATCTCGAACGGGGGATTGATCGTCATATGCAGTCATGTAGAAAGGAGGACACTGCTACCACTCTGCAGCGCCGACCACCACCGGCACCAAACGTCAATGACGTCGAACAGTAATAGACAGCAAGAAAGGCGAATAAATAATAAATAGTAGGTGTACATGAGCAATCATCATTCCAATCCGCACAGATTCGCGTCACCGCATAAATAACAAGCCAAAGACCTTTTGACCCCATCAAGCACTGGTACTCGTGCGCTGAACTTCCTGGATCCCCGCCATCTCCACTTCATCGGCCTGTATGTCCTCGACCTCGTTTGGTCCAGCGTCTGCAAACACGATTGCACTTGCAGCACCGGCAGACCGTGAGCCTAAACCAAAGGCCGAGTCGATACCGCTTCCTCGCCTGCCTCGAAGATCCCGAGCGTACAGCTCCCGCAGGCTGATGATGAACCGGGGGACGAGTGTATACGGAAGTATGCTTTCTACTGCAACCAGCACAACTTGCCAATTGTAATATGAAACCAATCCCAAGTCAGACAGTATGGCAATGAGTGCAAATGATAAGATACTGTCACAGTGTAATGTTAGCCATGTAGTACAGAAGGGAGAATGAAAAGGCAATTGGACATACACAATGAAGTAGACCATTCCATCCCTCACAAGAACTTGCATATAGTGGTTCAGCTGGAATGACCCTGTCACTCTGTACACTTGAACCAACTCCTTGATGAATTTGTCAGCAGTAAGAAGGCACATCAATATCCCAAGAGCAATTTGAGAGGAATACCCAACAATGTCTGGGACCATGGAGAATTGTATGGTTTGTGCACAAAGTGAAAACTGGTGTACTTGAGCAGTATCTACTAGATAAAAGGGAGCAAGTCTCCTGTCATACATGACACATAACATAAGGCCAATTTCACTCACACTTGTCTTGAATATCATGATAAATAATTGCTATCATGAATGATATCATTTGCACAGTAAAGAATGTGAGGAGGGTGGCAAGAACAAGCCTTGACTGGTTGTACATGGCCCACACACAGAGGATCATCACCACTACATCCATGATTTTAGTCCATATGTTGAGAATAAGAAAAAATCTTACAATCTGCAGCAAATGTAAAAATAAAGAAGCACCATCCATTCACAACAGAAATTATATAGCCTGGGAAAGAGTCTTGATCAGTGTGAAAAAGGTGGTGACTGAAAGTACTCACATCTATTTCAATGTGATCCTTCCTTTGCAAGTGTTCAAAATAGAAGGACAAAGCACAATACATACACCTACAGCAATTTATATTTGTCAGTATTATCACTATTGACCAGAGATATAGAAGGTTACATTTGCAGGTCCAGGAAGGAATGAACTCCCCCCTTTTTAGATCAGGTCAGGTGAGTGCTCCAATATGTCAGGTATAGAACATACCAATGGCAGCAGATCTGACAAGTGATCAGAAATCAGTTAATATACTGTGAATGGTGAATACATACATGACACTACACAATCCACCATAACGGGCCTGAAAATGGGCCATGTTTCACTCTCGGTCAGTGTTATAGACATGGTAAAAGATACATACAAGAACAAATAATGTTGACACCCATGTCCATGGCTTTTTCTGAGACCAGGTCCGTATCAGAACGTGTCAACCAAAGGGATTATTCGATTACCCAGATGTATTCAACCTGTAAAAATAGTCAATAGTTGGAAAACGTATATCGCGTATGGTGCGCACCTCGTCCGAGAATGTGAGGACTGCCATTGGTTCAATGCAAAGAAACAAATAATACAGAATATCACTTACTGTAATCATATCCGACAGCAGTCACGGTCACAACTACAGTTAACCGTGAAATGAATGTACAGAAAGCGAGTGGAGGACATACGAGACACATAATCATTCAAAACGATGCCAGCGACAACTTGCTGCAGTACGGAGGACATGGAGTCGATAGGGAAAGATTGCTGAGGTAGAGGACTTCAATGGGTGACGACGCTGTCGAATCGAGCTCGAAGGGTCAAGAGTAGATCTATAACTCGTCCCGGTAAACCATCAGGAAAACGGAGACGAGTCTGAGACATCGACATATACACAATTCATCACGAACATGATCTGGAGCAATGCTTCCATGTTTCACCATGCCATGTAAAGCGGAGGATGCGTGGTCGAAAGTGAGCCAACAACGATAATGGCGAAGAACAGGGCTGTGTTGATGAACCTGCTTCAGCTGGACTATCACGCACTTTTTTCACTGGTCGCCGGACTGATGATGGTCGAGGGTTGCACTGAAACGGTTTTCATGCTCGTCGCCTCGTCCTAGAAATGCCTGGAATGGCTCCAATGAAGTGAATGACCATACCAGAGTGTAGAGCGCAGACCTGTAGAGAGTGAGTAAACGAGTTAGTGATGCCGGTAAAGTAAAACATGCCCGACTATCGCACAAAGGACATGATCGGTTGCTGTGCTTGACACGTTCGCCGATCATGATCAGCACCGCCCTGATCTTTGTGATATCAAATAAACATGCCATTCAGCGATGCTCGGTATCGTATGACCATCCTATATTGCAGGATAGATCGAGACAGCCACACGATAAGGAAAATAAAAGGGTCAGGCTCAGTGCCAGAGCGGGGTTAGTGGATCGTACTATGACATTTCCAATCGAAACAGCCGCATGATAAAAAAAAAAGGAAAATAAAAGGACAAGCTCAGTGCCAGAGCGGAGAGAAAGGGCTCAAAAAGAAGGGTGTACTCACGTGCATGGACTCTGGGAACACAGGACACCGTCCCGATGGTTGGTTATTGCCTATCCAGTAAATATGAGAGGAACAATGGCAGGCTGAAACGTACGCTTCATTTACCTCTGAATACAAGAGGCATGCCCGGACTCCCGGAAGTTCCCTTTTGCCAACAATATAACGATGCTTCGGTGAGTACTTACAAAGAGAATTGTTGGATTGCCACCATGGCACCGTACCAACAGATCAAAGTCATGAGCCGAGCAAAGAAGGAAACCTCTCACGGTGTTCAGCCACAACGAACTTCGAAGACGTGAAGTGGATCCCGATTGCGCCAAGGTCACCACTTCACATTCATCATCAGCGGAGACCTCTCTTTCGTATTACAAGGTTGCCATGCGGACAATTCGAGTGAGTAAACTCTAATCGAATTTAACAAGGTTTGTTTTACCATTCCATTAGTATCACTGCAGTGTCACTTGGAACTGAGGCAGTCACCTGTTTACGCCCATCACGGTCTCGTTCGACATCTGTACGGCCTTGGAGCGGTCAAAAACACGGACGAGGCTCGTTCCAGCCTCATCCATGCCTCGTCCTCGTGACACTTGATCGCCTATTTGTGGCCACCTTCTTATGTACTGCCTCCAAGTCTCCAACGTTGAGTAGTATGGGCGGTCATGCATCATGTTCCTCAATTGATGCCCTCATCAAGTACTCAGTGCCCCGGCCTCGCCAGATCGTGCTCTTGATCCAACATGCATGAGTCGTTCCAGTCTCTCGATCGGCATCCGTTTCCACCAGCTCAACGGCATCAAAGCCGTCGCAGACATTCTCCCCCGTCTCGTCGTATGTCGGCGAACAACTTTCGGACCTTGGCACACCCAGGCTCCTTGTAGTAGTCCATATGATGCTCATGACCGCCGTCGACCATGATGACAGTGAGGAATAGTTATACCCCTGTTTTTTCAGGCCTCGGATGAGGTTCGTCCCTCGCGATACGCATTTTTTTGGATCCTAGTACGAGTAGGATGCAAGTATTTGTGTCACATGCGATCTTGTTTGCAGGTCCCGTCGTCGTATGGGTTGTGTTACCGCCATGACCGTCGTCGTCGGTTGTTGGGGGGGGGGGTGGCACAAAGTGATGGATATCAGACAGCAACAGTCCACCAAATCCATTTGAAACCACGTCATACTCGGTATCGTACAGTCTACATCGTCAAAACATGGCGCGCAACACGACATCATACAACGTACAACAACAAGCATACGATAAACAGCAAGAAAGAAGAAAAAGCATCAGACATAACGCCACGACGGGCAAAACGAGGACAACATAAAGAGAGAGGTCGAGAACATCAAGGTGACATACGTGGACGCTGCACACGGTATCAGCATATTGAGCGCAACGAGGGCGCGATTATCCAAGAAAAAGAGTTGAATGAAATACAAAAGAGGGCATCGATCCATCTCTAGCGTCGATGCGTCGTTCGTTCAATAGGCCATGGTAGGGAGACATTCCCCTGCGTGTGCACGCGCGTGGACGTACTCGTTGGTCATCTCCAATAAATGGCACCCGCCCGTGCCCGCATCTGCGCACGCATAGCCATACGTCGCATTGTCTGCGCTGTACACTTGGGGGCACCAATCGTACCCGTTCACGAAGATGGGCATGTGGGCGTGTGCATCGAGCGCGCTCTCGGCCCAGCTCTTGGGCTCGTGTGCATAAGCGGCCGACAGCGCCATATCGGCGTCAAAGTCACCGCACGTGCCCGTCCCGCCAAACGCGTACGCCAATGAGGGATCCTCAACAGGGGACACCACAGACGACACAGGGGTGTGCAATGTATAGGTTAGCTCCGGGCAGTCCGGCGTGGGTGGGAGTCCGAGCGACGTCTCGAGAAGGTTGTACGGCTGCCGTGTGTCATGTTCAGCAGACAGCATAATTAGCCAACGGGTACAATACTTACGTCATTCCAACGCGCCGCTACACCATCTCGAAGCACGGACGGCAGCACTAGCGGGGAGAGCGAGCCAATCGTATCCCCCGCCACGGCATGTGAGAGGTCTTCTACGTGTTCGCCGAACAAGGGCGCGCACACGCCTTGTGGAGAATCAATGTCGTACGAGACGTTGGCGAAGACGCTATCGAGCGAATCGTGGCGCGGAGACATTTGGTTCGATGAAAGCTGAGCAGCAGGCGCAGAGAGCGAGCGCCTGAACATCGCGGTGAGTGGGATGCGGAAGCGGTCATCGTGAGCCGCGTCGGGCGTCTGCGCACGCGGCTGAGCAGGGGCATAACCACCGCACCTATCTGCCCGGACTGCGCCAGGACCGCCATTGGGAGCGGGAACCTCGTTTACAGAGGCGGAAACGAGTTTGCCGCGAGTGTCAACTGGGTTCGCCACTTCTCGTCGTCCATCTCCGTCCTCCTTTGCAGTCTCAGTCTCAACCTTGTCGCTGCACGCGCCATTTCGCTCGCCGCCGACTCTGCCAGCACCGTCTTCCCATCGCCTTACTGCATCTTCTAGGTCAACGCCCGTCTTGCCCTCTACGAGAAGATCCGCAATGACGGCACATCGTTCGTCTCCACCTTTCGCTTTCTTATTCGCGGAATCTCCCTTGACCTTTCTTCCCGCTTGATGGGTTCGTTTTCGGTTTGGCGACTGAGGGCCGTCCTTGACTTTGAGTTTTGCGAATGCGTTGGCACCAGGTCTGAACCGCCAGTCGGGGTATCTCTTCCTATGTTCCGCTTGTGCGACGAGCGCCTTGGCCTCCCAGACCTCCCTCTCTTCACGAGGCAGCGTCTTCCAGTATTTACCTGTCCAAACCAGTCACGATAGTACCCCACGTTGCGCGTCCAAGCCCAGAATGGAAAAAACAGGCAAACGCGACTCACCGATGATTTTAGAGAGCGTGCTATGATTTCCCTCGACCTTTTCCGGAACTTGCTGGCTGCGGATGAACGAGGATCGAAAGAGGATAAAGGCGTTGGGCGGGCGTGGGATATAGGATGCGTCGCGCTTCTTGCCGTGGCTTGCGCGTTCCTGCGCGTGGTAGGGTCCGCAGTCGTGTTGGATGGTCACATCGACGGGTTCGGTGAGCTCTGCGGGGGGTGGGACGGTGTTCTCCCACACGGTCTCGAACGGGATGGTCGGATCCACGCTCAGGGCGGTGATGGGAGTCATGTCGGTGAAGAAGGTGAATGTCATTGATGGATTCGGGTTGTCGACGAGCGGAGGCATGCCATCTGATACGTTCTCTGATAAGACATGGATAGACAGACCAAGTTGAGTAGGACAGAAAGCGCGCACCGTCGTCGTCCAAGCTGTGCGGGGCCACGTCGTGTTCGCGGATCGCAGGCATCTGTGAAATGGGATGGTTGTTGTAGTACAAAGACAAGGAAGAGTAATGGGAGGAGGGGGAGGAGGAGGAGAGGGTGGTGATAGAGCGTCTAGAGGAAGAGGAGAGAAGTGCTTTATTCCCTCTTTGGTAATTGGGGCAGTTGGAACGGAAGCATCAGATGGAACCGGACAAGTTCCCACCATTGCGCCAAAACTCCACCAGAGAGAAGAACAAATATTCACCGCACAGGTTTAATGTCGTTCAAGGAAATATTTCATTCGCTTCACCTGCGAACGGAAGAAAAAAATCACAGCATTGGTCGGCAAAACCGACGATGACTGACATTCGTAACGCCGCAGGGCGAGGCGTCGGGCTACGTCTTTGTTCAACCCGACCTCGAGGACACCGCATGGTCTCGTTCTCCCCGACGATTGGAAGAACACTTGCCCTATTCGCAGCTCACCCGGTTACGAGGCTGTCCGGCCCCACCCCAGACGTTTATCCAAGACACCCGGAACACGTTGGCGTTGCCTGCTCGCGCTGCGTCACCGTCGAGGTACCGTTCCATGATCCATCTCACCGCCACCTCATGAACTCACAAACACAGGGCCACTCCGTGTCCGTCCGACAGGTTTGAAACGGAACGTATCGCAAATGCTCGATAGAACTCTGCTTCTCGTCGTCACCCCCTAGAACTCGTATTCGCCCACCCGACGCTTTTCTCCGTTCCATAGCCACTCTCGTAGCCGCGGAGAACACGGTAGATTTAGATGCTTCAATCCTTTGAACGTTGACGACGATCTTGACACCAATCTCTGCACACAACGACGCGCTGCTCGCTCACAATCCAATCTCTAAAGCGAGGTGGAAACGGGGTGCTTGAAACGTGTCCTGTTTTGGTAGCAGTTGACAACTGCATGTTCTCACACGCGGTCACACTCTTGCTCCCATGTCGAACTGGGATTGTGTTCCCCAAGAGACACTACCAACTGGGCCAGCGAAAACCGCTGTGCTGCTCTGGGCTACGCAAGACCCAATCTTGGATTCTTGTGCCCTTTATGTGACTATATATCTTGTCGTGTCAATTGATCCTATGCCTTCTAGTGAGTAAAGTTCACGCTGTGGCCAGCCATTGAAGAAAGACCATTTGCTTTGCCTCTTCATATTTCTCCTAAACGGTAGGTCGTCAGTGTTTCAGCCGCCTCCAGAATGCTCCACGGGCACCTGACTCTGGTGGTGTAAAGACCCATTCTCTGTCGACCATGACAAACATGGTTCAGGATCTGCGATACAGACGCACCTGCCTGCTTGTGGATGTCACCGGAGCAACATGCGGAAATTTTCAGAAACGTCCTGGCACGACTGAGTTGGCACAGTCGTTGTACTCCCCACCCACCCTTTCGAATGTCTAATACCAGTAACGACTTGCTGTCAAACCGACGTAGACGTCGACCTGGACTTGGCTCTTTTGTACCTGGAAAGTACACGCAAGTCGCTAATTGTGCACTTTTGATACCTTGGCTTCCTGTATGGACATCCCTTTCTTGAAGGGAATTACCATGCGCCATGAGTCTAATCCACTTACCAAACCTACACTGATCTGTAATAGCTTGAACGTCTGTGACTTTCACCGAGTCTAAAAAAAATGCAAACCTTGACACATTTGAATCTGTTCCTCCATTCGTTCTCGTAGTCACTCCGAGCCACCGTAGCGCCCAAGTTGTCGTCGTCGTCGCCATCATACCACGAATAGACGCACACCCCTTTCTCATATTCACGTACCTTGACCCTGATGAACCTGACAACAACCCTTTTCATGATTGTCGTGCGACGCAAACACACACTGCCCTGTCTCAGAGCCACGTACCTCTGATGCTGCGCAGTTTCTAGCGTGTAGCTCACCGAGCTAAACCCCGTCCCTCTCTGCGCTACGACGACGACGGTCTCCAACACATGGCCAAAGTGCGCATCGCGGTGAGTCACGTACCTCTCTCGTTGATGATGATGAAATTCCCCGTATGCCCCCTGAATGGATCCCGGGTGCTCAACCGGTATTCCACAGTGCCGAT
>JBBPTN010000504.1:0-15125 GCA_038094075.1 Xerocomus spinulosus
GCAAAGAAATAAAAAGCTTGGCTATCTGGGCTTCATGGGACTGATTAGAGTATCAGAGCGAGGCGCAGAAAACGGCACCGTACCACAGTATATGCCGTACGATTTGACTCCATGTGTGTCACACTGTAAGACTTGTTTCAAAGGCCACGGATTCGGCCTCAGCGTACACAGATAGTAATACGGTCTGCGAGAAAGCGCAAGCGCGTAGGCCCACATCACAAGCGGTTACATCACGACGATGTCCGTCATCGTGTTTTAAACACTGTGCACCATTTGAAACCGCCTGTTGACCAACGGTGCAGGAACACGCGGATCCGCTCCGGATCATAAGTGCCTAGCAGAAATAAAACGGTAGTGGAATCTGGAACACTGCCACGGGACTCACCAGACAACATCAGCGGTACGACTGCGAACAGGACGGTAGAGCGTCGTCGTTATGGAGCTGTCATTCATAGAGAGGTAAAGTATCGGAAGTGAGGTAAAGTGCTCAGTAGTCTCGTTCAAATGAATGCAATCGATTAGGTACAAGGCAACGCAATTCAGGTGATAGAGCAACAACCCGACGGGTCGCCTCAGGTTTGGGAAACACGACGGAGAGTTCTCCCATCGGAGGACCAGCGGGTTTTCAGTTCTCAGTTCACCTAGTAGTGACTGTCAGTCAAATTGAGGTTTATTCCATCCTTACCAACCAGATAGGTGGGCCATTAAAACTTTCATCGAACCTGGGCGAGTTCAGCAGGTTCATTGGAGTGGGGGTACATATGCTGTGACAGAAACAATGGCTGTGTTGGCACTACGCCAAGTGACAAAGCACCAAAGATACATTATCATTACAAGTGGCATTAAAAGGCAGGAGACCAGGAGAGTTACCAGCTAGCCTGAAACGAAAGCTGTGTAACAATGACAATGATGTGATGTGTGGATGTTGACTGTGTATTAATGGGCCAGCCTCTGGTGTAGAGGTATCTAGTCAAATCCGTCGACAGGAACATTCCAGGACCACCGTCCTTCTAGGAAACCCTTGGCAGTATCCTCCAGCATAATCTCGTTCCGTTTTGATACGTATACCTATAACGAATATTACAAATATCACGAATTGGCACTCGGAATCACAAAATGACAAGGCTTACGGTCTTATCGGTCACCTTCTGGCGCAGTGTTGATATTGCATCCGTATCAATAGGAGACTCTAGTAACTCCGACAACTCCTCTACGGCGTGTTCTAGATCCCTGTCGGGTGCATCCGCATCATGTCAACTCCGAATTAAAGAAGTCGAGACTGGAATAAACTTGCCTTTGGTTGTCTTCAAAGAGCTCCTTCTCGTTGCACTTCTCCAGGTAGTATGCCATCGCATACGTCCACTTGAGCGTCATGCGGCATTTGTCGACTTCGTCAACGGCCTTTTTCATGAATTGAACTTCAATCCATGTCAAGTCCGATGTGACCTGCATCTCCTCCATCTTCTTCTCGGTCTTGTTGTACAATTCAATGGATAGTTTGGCGGACTGTTCGTGGTTTGCCCATCGGTTGTAATACTGTTCATTGCGTCAGACATCGGCAACATAAAAAAAAGGTACAAACATACGTGAAGATAGCGCTCTAGTGAAGCCCTGCTCTTCGATTGCGCATCTCGAGCCTCTACGCCAGCCTTCTCATCGTATCGGTTACACGAGTACCAGGCCGTCCCGTGCTCTGACCATGGACCTGGACAGTGTCAGCGAGATCGTAGATACGAAAGGATTGACGGTTACCCATGCACACCCAACAAAACTCATGCTTGCATTTCTTGCAAGTCATATGACTAGCAAAGGCTCGTGAGCAACCTCATAAAACGAAGTATACACGGGAACTTACTTGCAACCTCCGTTCTTCTCAATCGTACTCTGGCATTTGGAACATTCCTTGGTATTGCTCTTGATCCAGTTCGCGGTCTCGCTGTCGTCCCGACACTTCTTCAGCCACATCTTCGCCACCCCGCAGATCACAGGTCGATGGTCGCTCTCGATCGAGCATCCGAAACAAAACTTGTGTTGAGGCGATGAACCGCACGAAACCGTTGGAACGATGGTTGTCAGCGCACTCTTGGAGGCCGCAGTGGGGCAAGAGACGGTATACGTGCATGACGGGTAAGGGCAATACTTCAAATTTGGGTTGGAACCGACAAAGTGTCGCACAAGAAGCTCATTGAATCGCTCCCATGTAGCCGTGTCATCCCCAAGAACGGCACGGACGAATGGATCTGGTGCAATGGTGCTACAACCCTCGGCCATACACCTGATCGCGTGCTCGCCCTCCTCCCGAATCTTGGACGTGATGTATGCGTTCCAACATCCGTTGCAGAATGTGTGGTCACACGAGATTGCCGAGAACTCAGTTTGTGAATCATCGTAGCAGATTGGGCACACGAAGGGCTGCGGCTTTGGAGCTGGGGCTGTGCAGTCATAATCAGCGCCTGTCAAAATGCAGAAGAATATGGGGAGTATACCTGGTGTTTGACGCATGGGGCGGCGCAGCGTACCAGAACGAGCGCTCGAAGAAACACCCTGAGATCGTTCTGGCCCAGTAGACGAAGGAGGCACCCTGGATGGAAGAGATATTCCCGCTGCAACAGAGACAGCCGAGGCATTATCCATGTATTTCTCGATCAAGCGCTCCTTGTTCCAATTCATGTTGCGCAAGAGCAGTGAAGCGACGCTCGCCTACAAACGGGAATGAGGGCACAAAAAATGAACGGTATGGAACAACGTACCTCTACGCCGAATATGCCACTGATGTGTTCGACGTCTGACGCCATAAGTTTCTCGACGGCGGATTGGTGGAGCGCTTCGTGCTCTACCTCATATGCCTTGCGGACGGCACGCGGCGGGACCCTAAAATCGTCGCCAAAGGTATCCATGTCCATCTCGTCATCGGATGGATCTGAGCCTGGCACCGAATAATGATGACCGGGTGAGTGAGTTGTATCTCGTGTGGCACACGGACAGAGGAGGCCAACCAGGGGGCGCGTGAGCTACTCACCGTCTTCCTTTGCGCTCAACATGTCTTCGTCCTCATCATCATAGTAATCAACGTCTTCGTCAGAGTATTCGTAGTCTGAAGACATGCTCGGCGTCGTCTGTTGTGGTTGTGGTCGCTGTCGGAAACGGTGAGCGGTCACGGAATCGATTAGGATGGCTTACACGATCATGCAGTGCATTATATAATCGTGGGAATACAACACCACCCGTGGAAAATATCACGCGACCAGTCACGTGAGCTATGAATTTTTAAGGATGACTCGAATAGGAAACACAGAAATCGATCTGTACAAAAAGGTGGATGCTCGTCCGAAGATGCATCCAACAACTACGCCAACAGCACTTGGTTAGACAACATTTTATACCACGCTTGGCTATTAGAAATATGGCTTCGGAAAGTGTTGGATCTCACAAGGACCCTGTTACAGGTGAATTAGTATCCAAGACGTCCGTCTTTCTTTCTTTTTTTTCATCGGGGCGTTGAGACTGATCGCCCTTTAAACAGTGAACTAAAACGGCGCGAAAAGCAGCGCGAAAGAGAGGCAAGGAAGCTCGAAAAGGCTGCTGCCGCCCCTCCTGCTCAAGACGGCAGCGCTAGTGCCCCTAATGAGGATGATTTGAACCCTAATGTGAGTCATTGACACCTCCTTCGCAACCCTCTCTAACATACATATTTTCATTAGCAATATTATGAACTTCGTTCCAGAGCAATACTCAAGCTCAAGGAGACGCAGGACCCTAATCCATATCCCCACAAGTTCCATGTAACCAGCTCCATCACGGACTTCATCCAGAATTATGGCAAGGAGGGGTTGATTGCTCCTGGAGCAAAGCTGGAAGGCGTTGAAGTCAATCTTGCTGGACGCATACATAACATACGAAGCAGCGGTAGCAAGCTCAAGTTTTACGACTTGCATGGTGAAGGCAACCGCGTGCAGATCCTTGCCAATGTCCGGTATGTGAGATCATACCTACCAGTAATCCTATACTAAAGACAACATTGCAGAGATGCAGCTGATGAAAAGACGTTTTTAGCCACACAACAAATTTTCCGCAGGGGTGACATTGTTGGCGTCATCGGTACTCCATCTCGTTCTCAAAAGGGAGAGTTGTCTATTTCGCCTTCGAGTATGGTGCTTCTCGCGCCAAACCTACATCAGCTTCCTTCTGGTCACTTCGGTCTCAAGGATCAAGAAACTAGATATAGAAAGCGTTATCTAGACCTCATCCTCTCCGACGATACCCGTCGTATTTTCATCACCCGTTCCAAGATTATCAATTATATTCGCAGGTTCCTCGATAACCTTGGTTTTCTCGAAGTTGAAACACCTATCACCAGTATGATTGCTGGCGGTGCAACCGCAAAGCCCTTTGTTACGCACCATAACGATCTCAATCTTGACTTGTACCTTCGTATCGCTCCCGAGCTGTTCCTCAAGGAGCTTACCGTTGGCGGACTAGATCGCGTGTACGAGATCGGTCGTGTGTTCAGGAACGAAGGCATTGACCTTACCCACAATCCCGAGTTCACGCTATGCGAATTCTATATGGCCTATGCGGATATGTACGATGTCATGGAGATTACGGAGAACTTGATTGAAGGAATAGTCAAGTACTTGACAAACGGGAGCACTGTCATGACGTACCACCCCGAAGGCAAAGGCGGAAAAGAACTCGTGATGAATTTCAAGACGCCTTGGAAGCGCTATGATATGATCAAGACCCTAGAGGAAAAGTTGCGCGTCAAGTTTCCACCTAGTGACACACTCCATACCGCGAAGGCAAACAAGTTTCTCATAGATCTCTGTAAAAAGGTAAGCGTATATCTTTTTTCACCTCGCTCCTACTTCATTAAAAGTGCATCATATAGCACGGCGTCGAATGTTCGGAGCCTCGCACCAATGCTCGTCTTTTGGACAAGGTGAGTTCCAACGGTCTGGATCAGACCACAAGATGTGATTGACCTTTTGTAGCTCGTGGGTGAATACATTGAGCCACTCTGTATCTCACCTGCTTTCATTGGTTTGTTGTCTCATGCCCTTCCTTTCTTTGGCTGATTCGTTCTCTTTCAGTGGGCCACCCCCAAGTCATGTCGCCCTTGGCCAAGAATGATCGATCGCGCCCAGGACTGTGCGAGCGCTTCGAGGCGTTCCTGTGTGGCAAGGAGATCTGTAACGCATATACAGAGTTGAACGATCCGTTTGAACAGCGCTTGCGTTTTGAGGAACAGGTGTGTCTTTACAATGTCACTTTGAGTCCCCAGTGTTGTCTCATAAGTACGACCACTAGGCCCGACAAAAGGAGCAGGGTGATGACGAGGCCCAGCCAATCGACGAGACGTTTGTAGACGCGTAAGTATTGTTCTATACATTGTACGGCTTGGTTGATGGAGCTTGTGAACAGGTTGGAACACGGTCTCCCTCCTACAGG
This sequence comes from Xerocomus spinulosus, assembly GCA_038094075.1. NCBI lineage: Eukaryota > Fungi > Basidiomycota > Agaricomycetes > Boletales > Boletaceae > Xerocomus > Xerocomus spinulosus. The sequence continues at coordinate 5,449 of JBBPTN010000504.1, forward strand.
AGGGTGGGGAATGGGTATCGACCGGCTTGTCATGTTCCTCACCGATTCTCCAAGTAAGATCCTTTCCTCTTGACCGTCCTGGTTCTAACAAGTATGATTTCAGACATCAAGGAGGTGTTGTTCTTCCCTGCGATGAAGCCTATTGAGACTGGCTCTGGGTCTGCGCCGTCTGGACAGCAGTAGAGATGTGAACACGTGAGACAAGAGGTTTGTTTGAATAGGCGCCATGTAAGGTATCTTCCCCATCCCCACTCCCCTAAAAGGCGCATTGATCCATACGATTTGGTTCTTGATTTCTGCATACTTGGTTGAGCCGTCGATCACAGAACGCAAAAAGAGGGTATGTATACAGTCAAGGCGCCATATTTACTATCTGCCAAGGCTTTGGTCCTGCCAGATCTAACAGCGATGTAGTTTTGGATAATATTACGCCCTGGGAATCGACAGAAACGGCGGCATTTGCAGGGTGCGCTGCCAATGCCATCGTTTCTGTCAATACCCAGTGGCGCCAGACGGATTACGGGTGTTGACCTGACCTCGAATTCTGGTGAGTGAGATCCTCAAGCGGGGACGACTATTGAAACTTTGAAACTTGATCTATGAGCGGCTTGCAAACATGTGCGTCTCGGCTTCGTGCCTCGGAATCAATCCATGATCCTTGAAAAGACCAGGGGTCTCTTCCTCCAACAGTGCTAATGGGTACTTTTGGTACAGCCAGGTCCCATCCTGATGGATTCACGCAAGAAACGATCGAATGTTGACCCAACGTGTATGGTTGACTCTGCGACGTGTCCGAATGAACGCTGAGTACAACATACTCGATAGTCTACGTCGTAAGGTTCCGATGAGCTTATCACTTTGGTAGACCAGAAATATGCCTTGTGTCTGCAGAGTTTTGATATTGTGACGCTTGGTCTTGTCACATAGCTCGAAAACGCGGCGGAGAGTCGTGCCGCGGTGTCGTCGTTGCACTCATCGCTCGGCGCTGTTGCTCGGGCGGCTAATCTGGGTTGTCTCACTTTTGAGCTTTTCATGCGTTATCAGTTGCAAGGCGATAACACGGACTATACTTTACTGGGTTCACAAGTGAGGTTGCAGCACCAGAGGCAGTATCACTGCGCTTGGCACCCACACACATGTCCGCATCGCACGTTACTGGCAGCAATCACTTGGGCGAACGTTCTTTGCGTTACACGATGGGCGCCCGACACTACGTGACATCATCTCCAATTGAGTCGCACAAACCGAGTTTTCGTTTCTGTCTGTTGAGAAAGTCCGTTATGGGGGAGTGGATACACTTGACGAGGCGATTCACCTCGCTGTGGAATTGTAATTCGTTGGCGTGGGGAGCGCAGTTGGGACGCTTTGGTGGTGGACGATCTTGTTCATATAATGGAGGCGTTTAGGGCGATGATCCATAATGGCGAGGTTTTTGGTCCTATTCGTACTGTGCGGGCCCTGAGAATAGCTACGGGAGCAACAAGGGCCCAGGTTTCTAGATATCAGCGAATTCACATTGGGGTGTAGAAGTAGCTGGTCTGTCCTTTGCAAACTATTGTTCATGTTGTTACTAGAGTCTCGGTCTCGGTCTCGCTGTGGTATTTGTATCCATCCGAGCAGACCCTTATTGTAAGAAAAACAGACTGGCGCATGCCGACGCGTCTGGTACCAGGCGGCACAACGGCCCTGGTGGGGGTTTAACTAGAATAACCAGTCTAGCCATCCAAAGACTCATCATCCTACTACATTTCTTTCACCCGTACCAACATCGACCAGCGTGCATTACACACAAGAACGAAATCCGTTGCCGCGTAGACTGTCCCCATTTTCTACAGAATGGGTTTATCTCATGTTAACAATGTTATTTGACCCCAACTGCGTTATGACAAAAAACGTCATCCATGACGTGAATTAGGTGCATGTGGGTTTATGGGTTTACTGACCGGGGGAACAGTAAATGTGCCCTTGAAGCTCAAGGGTTAATAGACGTTCGGTGCAAGTTCAAGTGACAGTGTTTCGTATTCTTGTCTTTGAATACGGCCGTTCATCTTGTGTAATAATCTCAAGACTGGTGGGTTATTGAGCTCTTCCTTTCCTCCTGCGGAGTCGTGTCAGACGATTGAAATTACATACGCCAGCGTAAACTCGCTGTATCTAATCAAGGTCACTTTGTTTATGCTTGTGAACTTACGAGAAAGGAAAGGCTTCCACTGTTGCCAAACCGTACGAGTCGTTTTGACATGCATTATCCCGGACTTTCCCTGCTATGTGATAAATAGGACATACCACGGAATGTAGAAGTGTCCAGATGTGGCGGTGCGTATCAGTCAAGATGTGGTTTCCAGGTCAACAAAGGTTTAGAGTCCGTCTTTCAATCCCTCCTTCGTGACGAATGTAAGTGTGGACCCCGTGGAAACATTCAGTTCTAAGAGCTAACCTTTGCGTGTACGCACAGATTTGAATGTTGCGACATCGCTTAGACTTGGTGTTTGGTGTGGATACTAACTTGAAAGCACAGCTGTGAACTACCCGAGTGGCTCATGGTCCCTCTTGTGGATGTCGTGAGTCCACATCGGCACTCCATATAGACTCTTTGGTGGTCCACGAAGTGCTGCATCCATTATATAAAGCTAGCCCTCTGGTCGTGATGTCCAACATCTCCACCATCTCCTTCATATCCATCAGTGAGGCTCTATCCACTCTATCCCTGCTCCTCCGTTTCAAATCCTGTTTGTGATACCTGCTTTCCTTCCTGCCAATTCCATCGATACTCTGTATCATGCGTCACTTCAAGCTCTCTGTCCTTCAAGTGTTCCGTCGTTCAAAATTTCGCAAAACCCCCCAGTCCAGCGAAGCTACTCTTCCGCTACAGAGCACAGAAACACTTGAGCGGCCCAATCTCCCGCACGAGCTCGTTTACATTTCTAGCGGATCTCAGAATCTGCCGTTATCCGATGAAGATGCCACAGAAGTCGGCGAGAACGAGGAGTGCGAAGTCAACAACAAGGCTGAGGTAGAAAGCGAAGGCGAAGAAAGTGGGGAGCTCAGGCCCGAGGTCACGGTCGCTGTCACCAAAGTGGGACCTGAAATTACCCCTCTGACCTTCCCGTATGGTTTGGCGCGCAAGACCCACCTCGAAATGATGGTCTATCGCATGTACGTCGCCCTGTCAGACGACGAGCACGAAATCGCCGACTTGCGTACGCGGCAGTGCGAGAAGTTCACCCACATTGTGCGTATCCTGTTCGACCCTTCTTCTACCGGCGATAAGATCATGCCGTCGGAGTGGTCGGTCTCGTTGAGCTACCCTGAAGATGGGCCATTCGAGATGCACATTCGGTGTCCTGCTTTTATACGCGGCCTCAGTGATCGCAGTACGGCATTGACGAAGCGCCAGCTCTTCCTCGCGCGAAAATTCATCACCTACTCTCTGCCATACAGACGCGACACTTGGGTTCGTCAAGGGTTCAAATTCCCCTTCTCCGAGGAAGAGTGCGAGAGCTCTAGGGTGCTCATTGTTGGTCCTACCGACCGCTCGGTGGACGTCATGTCCATCTTTGTCTTCTATCTCTCCTTCCTTTCGGGTGCACGCTCCTCGAATCTGCTGGCCAGTATTCGCAGGTTGAATCTTGTTCACTCTCACTGGAAGAGCTACCTTCTTGACGACATGGCGAGCACCATCTCGAATCAGAATGACATGCTTTATATTTAGCATCAGGTTCGCGACGTCTCTTTATTTCTTTATACCCTTGTATTTTTCTTCTTATCATTGCGCCACCACCAATATGTATCCTCACGAATGCCTCACGACACGTTATAGTTTAGTATGGACATATCACCCGATCGGAAACCCCCCACCTCTCGAATATACCACATTCTATCGAGACCTATTGTGTTCAATAACAGCTACCGTAGCCCAAAGAAGTGCATCAAGACCACCAATAACTGCGTGCATGTACGGACTCTGAGAACGGTGCACAGACGGAAACTTGAATTAGTACAGTAAATCGTCCAGTCAGAGGTGGAAGTGATTCATCCTCTATGGTGACGTAGCAATGGTGAACACTTTAAGCCCTCCGATAATCAAATGGAGTCACGATTAATCGTTGAATGCGACGCGACAATTCACTGCGGCTTACTTACATACCTATTACAACTAGGCATCTAAGTTGGATGATCGATAACCGCCGAGTGTGTGGTGGGTTTCCAACTGTACTTGCTGACCCTGGCCAGGTCGACTGTACAGCGCTGCAGCAATGGAAGGGATCTAACAATGAGAGATTTGTATTGTCGTTACGTAGCCTGAGAAAAGGCTCGAAACACAAGGATTTGGACCAGCGCGGATTGGTAGGAGATGCCGCTAGCTCTCCTGGGGACCTCATATTCCATGATTTGTTAATCCAGAACACAAGGGCTTGGAGCCTTGGACTAGCATGGACTTGGCAGGACCACCTCTCCTTTGGACCTCATAAGAGTAACCACTAGCAATTATTGGGAACGCTAATACGTACCATCTGAGATGCTTGGGCCTAGTCTCGTAATCATAGACAGTGCAATCCAACATGTCCGACACTGGGTTTTAGCTTCAATCTGTGATGCTAGTGCAGACTCTGCCTTCCTGAGTGTTGAACTTTGTGTAAGATCGTGCGCCTCGGAGCGATCGACTGGACCTTGTGGGTAGAGTTCCGAGTTGCCGCTGTCATGACAGTGACAAAACATCATCCCAACCTTTTGATGTGGGGCGATAGCCGACTTATCTATGGCAGGTCTGATGTAGCTGATAGCGGTCCGATGACCACTGTACCATGAGGTTCAACTTCTCCTTGCGGTATGTCGGTTTATGATCTGGACAAATGAAGCCGACGGGTACATACCGATAGTGACACATGCCAAGGTCCCAAGCACTGAGACGACAGATCTGTAGTGAAACGCTGCGTAACTTTGCAACATCTCCCAAACCTCTTACATTGCGTCAGTTCTATAGTGATCACGGCGACAAGTCTACTCCGGCGGGGTGCACGTCAATCATGTGCCTGAAACTCGTGCCACCTCTTGTCAATATAACGCATGTCAGTGGAGTCATGTCTAGCAGCACTTTGCCATTGCTTTCCTTTTCCGAAAGCACGGTCATATGACCTTTGATCCTGCATGTCATGAAACGGTTACTAGGTGTGTACATATAAGAAGGATGTGGATGATCCTCCTCAGAAGCACATACGAACCATGCAGCACAAGGGCCTTGCCTTCTATCTCACCATACTCCTTTCGCTCTTCTTTGCAACCTCGGTGCTTGCCAACCCTTTGGAAAAGCGCGAGGAGGGTCAGTGCCTTTTTGGTCAGTATCATGGTCCCGAAACATGTGCAAAGTCTGACGCCGAGACTCTGAAGATCCTAAATTTTGTGGGGTTGGAAGGAAAGTTTGATTTTCTAGGCTTGGATCAAACCGGAGGACTGGGTTAGTACGTTTCTCAGAAAGTATGCCGAAATTGACTGACTAAGCGAAAACAAAAAAAAAAGACAGATCGCGGAATATCGTTTGTCGGTTATTCCAATAACTACCCCAGTGTTTGGCTAACACCGAGACTAGTTTCATTCTGAATGACAGTTGATCAGTACAACTTACAGGCGGTGTCTTGAGGTAACATGAATCGAGGCATGGTCTGATTTCTTCCCCATCTCGTCATTTTCTATTGTCCGAGTATCTTGTAAATTAAAAGTGTTCCTTGTTTTGCGTTGTACAAATTCCATGTGTTCTATTGGTCGTCGAGACTGATTTCGAGTCAAGTGGATCAGATGCAAGCTCGTACTTGGATTAATCAACTCTTCGTGTTGGCGCAGTGTGATGAATGATTCAGAGCCAAAGGGCAATACATTTTCAGGCTGTAAAGTAGTCAGAGAAACGTTGTTGGAGCATCTATATACTGAACTATAGTCGCAACCGCGGGAGTAACTGTAGACATCATTGCGGCACATACCACGTACCTTCGCATCCGACCTGTCAGAGTTCTTCGACTCCCACATGGAGTACCCATAAAATGAGGTTGGACTGTTCAAAAAGACATTGAGTTTTGTACAGAGGGAGGAATGAAACAAGGGAGAATAAGAGAAGCTGTAATGTCAATCGGCGGATCGAAATCCGGTCAAAATCATCACAGAATAAAGAGGACGACCCACCACACACGCACTTCAAACCATAAACGTATCATCATCTGAGCGGGCACTAGAAACACGGCCGTTGTCAACAAGTTCCCCTGCAAGGGCTGCAACAACCTCGTAAGTGACGAGTGCAACAAAGACCCACCTTTATCAGGAAGCTAGTCATAGCTGTAAGGTGACCGGTTGTCTCATCCAGTTTCAAGAAATAAAGTATGCAGTGACGAACCTCAGACGGAGTTTGCACATCACGCTTGTACGGGTTGGTTCTAACGGTCGATGTAGGATACAATAGGGATAAGGAAACTAAAAATTCAATATTGCATGTGAAAGACGCGACAAAAAAACGTACTAGAGTTTGAGAACGCCCCTGTTCATCGTGAGCACCCCAATCCCCAGTTTTTCGAACTTGGTACTGTTAGAACCTTCACATTTTCACCTTTTCACACTTCACATTGTCACATTTAATTACCGTTGTACCAGAACATTCTACTACTTACTCTTCACCTTTCACGCTCTAGAATATGACATCATCGATGACATCGTAGCATGTGACTGGTCATGTGATAGGGCTTTCAAGCAGTATATAATTAGGGACCTCTCTGTATCGTTTCCTTAGTTTGGAATCCTCATTTCTTTCCTCTTCTCTCACTTTGAGGGCTGAGCTTGAGCGATCCCTAACATTATTCCAAACTATCTCCCAGTGCCCTCACTCTGAGCTCGCTGCCCTTTACCTCTTCATCACCGTTACACATTCATCGACACCAACACACGTTTTTCCGACCATCAAGTTTGCCTTGAGGTGTGTGAGCCTTTCGCTCCATCTCTTGCCCCATTCCATCGAACCTCGCACCCTTTCCCTTTCCTCCATTCCACCCTAGGCTAGTCCGTTAAGGATGATGACCTGCGGGACTTTCCACCGAGACCCCCGACCTTAGCAGTACAAAAGGATTTTGGCCTTGGGCCCTAGCCTGGTACTAGCTGCGGGTAAACTCATCGGGAACAGGCGAGCAGTCTAGTAGCATCAGGGTTACCATCCCTGAAGAGCGGCTGTGACCAACCGATTAGTGGTTTGTCTTTAGCGACCCACGCGTCGTTCCTTTCTTGATTAGCAACGGTTTACACGCCTGAGTGTACGGGAAAAGCACCCGACCCACGCTTGTCATATGGTTGTCCGCCGTATCAAATAAGGATAACGTTGCTTCCCCGAAAGAGCACTACGGGACGTATCTGCGGAGCGTTAGAGGCCGTAGCATAAGGTGTGCGATAACGCCTGCTGTTCGCGTGATCACAGCGATTGTCACGTCTGACGAGGGCAGTATTCCCTTTGCCATAGCCAGGCATATCCGGTTCCCCCATTATCCGACATCCACATGTGCCCGCCATGCATTCTGACCCAACGCACGTGTCGTTGCACCTTTCTTGTACAGAAGCGCTGATTCTTGTTACTGCTGGGCATCGAGCACAGCAGACTCATCACATTCCCACCGTCGGTCTAGAGTCAGAAGAACGCCCGAAAGGGGTAGTAACTGATACTCAGACATCGCGAACGTGGCTACACCGGTCACTACACCACCACAGTCCCCTATATCATCTTCCTCTGAACTCATCCCTCCAGTCGAAAGAATGTTGGGAACGATTCAATTCTCAGATGACCAAAAGGACTTTCTCTGAGACGCCATTAATAACGCAGTTGCACAAGCGATCAGAGAGAGAGTACCTGAACAACCAGTCACGGATCACATCCCCAAAATCGCTAAGCCAATACCCTCTGAGGAGGTTGAAATTGGCAAATCATTTATCAGACGACCCGACGATTACGATGGAGACAAAAACAAATTCCATACATGGTGGAGAGCGGTATGCCTCCATCTTGGAGGCTTTGGAAAAGAACCAAAAGACGGACAAAAAATCGCAATCATCCTTGGCCTAATGAACAGCGGATCGGCCGGCCGGTTCGCTGACGTCTTCCTGGAAAAAAACGGCTCTGAGATTAATGAGTACGGATTCGAAAGATTTCGGAAACAACTCGCCGTTACTTTCGCACCAGCCTCTCTGAAGAACAAAGCAGAGCAGGAGTTGCTGACGATGCGACAAAATCAAAGGGAGAACGCTGAAGAGTTTGTACTCAGGTTCCATCAGACCGCAATAGAAGCAGAAGTAGACATGACGAACAATGGGACGATGCTCATTAACCTCCTAAGGAAAGCGATGAAGGAGGAGCTAGTCGAATACGTTGAAACTGCACACGCCATCATCCTTGACTCCACAAATGTAGACGAGTGGATCGACATTCTTATCAAAGCGGACAGAGTTCTTCAGGAACGGGCTGAAAGAAGGAGAGCCCGAACCACTCATCCAACGCCTCAACCTCAAGGAGGATGGGTAAGTCCGCGATACAAAGGAAAGAATCCCGTCTACAACTATAATCGTCCATACGCCGCGCCATCAGCAAACGTCCCCCAGATGGCAGGGACATTGGGACCCCAGACACATCTGCAACGAGGGGTTCCACAAAACCAATTCAATCCAGCGACCATGCCGTCGCTACAAACTGCCGGAACTTTTGGAGGGCAAGGAGTGCCCATGGACTTGACAAGAGCACGTGCCGAGGGAAAATGCCGGCAGTGTGGGAAGCCGAGGCCTTGTGCGGACCACTTTAGGCCGCGAAGGCAAGTACGTACTATCGAATTTCGAAACCGTCAGATACAGTATACAGACGATGACGACCTGTGTCGTCAAATTAAGGACATTGAGAAAGAGACATTGGGTTTTGTCAACGGGGAGCAGAACTGAGATCCACTGCTACCCCTGTAAATATATGTACTACGTCGAACAATAAATATTCCGTTTTGACTGTAGATGAACCTGAGATCTCAAAAGTAAGATTCAAAAGACTCGGCCCGGAAGCCCGATTCCCAAGTAAGGGGTCGGAACACAGTGCTGGACATGATATTTACAGCGCTGAAGACAAAGAAATACTACCAAGAAAGCGAATGCTCATAAGTACACAAGTAGCGTTTGCTATACTGCATGGAGCTTATGGAAGAATAGCACCAAGAAGCGGATTGGCAGTGAAAGGAATTGACATCGGGGCTGGTGTCATTGACTCCGACTACAGGGGGGAAGTAAAAGTCCTCCTAATAAATAATGCCGACATAAAATTTGATGTCAAGAAGGGAGACTGAATTGCCCAACTAATCATTGAGAAAATAAGTATGGACAAATTGAACGAGGTCGAAAATCTTGACGAAACCAACTGGGGAACTAAGGGGTTCGGGTCGACGGGAGTCTCCGAACAACCCAAGGAACCCAAGATACCTAAGATCTTGAAAAGGGTAAGGATCGACGAGTCCCCTAGAGGGATCCTTCCCCGGGAAAAAGTCACTCCTGGGATGGACACTCGGTCCGAACTCAAACCAGACACTGTGGTACCTCTTCGTGAGAGTCCGCCTGGATCTTCAAGGTCTTGGATGAACACCGTTGACCCCTGGACTTTTTTTTTTTTTTTTTTTTTCTCTCAT